>OX246737.1:86338938-86396438 GCA_945910005.1 Isoperla grammatica | reverse complement strand
ACATTTCTATTACTGTCAATAAGTGTTAGTAACGGTGGCGGACCGTGTAGAAAGATTGGCCACTGATGGCGCTAGTGAAAACGAATGAAGCGCTCAAAGTGGCAAAGTCGCGCAACAACCTGCTGAAGCAGCGTCGTTCTTCCTACGTCGATAATGGCAAATTAGATATAGCGCTGTAAGTACGAAAGGCTGGTCCACACAGATTTTTAAGACATACGATTTAAGGTTTAACGCGTAGTCGTAAAGTTGGATCATAGGAAACACGTACTGGCGTTCACACAAAGTTTTAGTTTTAAGACGTTGTTTTCATTGTTGTTTTTAAAACAACGTCTTAAAACCTTATGCATTATGTCTTAAAAATCTGTGTGGACCAGCCTTAACACACGGTGCCTATACGAAATGACAACGAAAATTCTTAGCAACGCACATTGCACTATGGACGAGCTCGCTTATCAACGAGTCACACGAGCGTCTCCATAGTAGTAAAAAATAGTATTTTAAAAAGTAGAAATCATTATTGAAATGTTTATTCTTCCTTGCCAACATTTAAAAGCAATGCAGTAAGTAAAGAGCGCATACATTATTTTGTAGGGGATGTGCGGGTGGGTGACGGTGACGGGTAACTCACACAGACGAGGTGGTGTTGCGTGACGCGTCGCTGTGAGGGGGTTGACACTGACAGGTCGCAGGTTTGCACATGAGAGCAGGTGACAACAATAATTAGGCACGTGCGATTCAGACACAGCTGGCGATCGGACCACTTTCATGTGGGCTACACTACAGGACATTGACGCAAGCAGGTGTATTTGCTGTGGCTATATTGAGAGCCGATCGGTAGAGGACACAAAGAAACGCTGAATAATTGATACGTCCTACGTTCATTGATTTTGAGCTTCATGTCTCAATGTTTATGTGATGGCACTAATAGAAAGTGTGTGAGTGTTGAACCCACCCTTGCAGGACAAGAACCATTCACAGGCGACTCTGGAGGGTATCAGAAGTACGGCACCAGACATTATAGTATACATTTATCGATGACGAACAAAGATGGTATAAAATAGCACAGATGGACCCACATGAGAATGAACTCCAGTATGCGATAGACACGACAACTCGGAACAAGGGTTGATCTAGGCCTGAGTCGTGTGAACGTTTAAGGCCATTCTAGCCCGCTATCAAATGTGCACACTGTTTAATCATTACCAGCTGTTGATATATGACGCAATGTGACCACACTAACATTCCCCCACCCCGCCGAGCCGAGGTATCAGCCGGCAGCCGAACCGAGTAACTGGGCAGTCGAGTTACAGACACTGTGGAAGTAAGGTCGTATCGCTCCCTCCGCTAGCGTCAACTAATTACTTCATACGCAGTATCTATTATCTCGATAAGTAACAGTGCTGGAGGCTTCAAGTCAATTCTTGATTATACGTATGTATAGGGGGCATTATAATGACTAAGAAGTTTGAGGCATGGGTTTCAGTTCTTTCCGCATACATTGTTAATCGAAAAATGTCCAATTTTTACTCGTTCATTGATCGGTACACAAAAATTGTTGTAATTTAGTCCCTGTTTATGCTACAGCCATGTAATTTCATAGTCATTATTTCTGAAGTATTTCAAATCGAGAGAAATATTTAGAACGTCACATTTAGTATTTTGTGATTGATGATTGATTAATGGGGCTTAACGTCTCATATTTATGCAACGATGGCTAATCGAGACGATGAGCGGGTGATAATGAAGATGAGAAAGATGATAATGAAGAATAAAGCCACATCCGAATCAGATCCATTGTACGTCGCGTGAGTCGTCATACGGGAGTCCAGCAAGGGAGGGCAGGGCCATGTGGGAGAAGAAATATTCAATGGGACAGTGGGGGGGAAAAGGGATTGGGGTGTGGACTGCACTTCGTCTGACTTCTCCTCGACCAGTCCGGCTTGGGTGGCCCTACCAGAAGCATACGCTTCCGCCGGCATAGCTCTCGGGATCAACAAAGCACGCAAACCTGCCCACCACGATAAGGTGGCAGTCCCTGGGCAGGTTTTTTTTTAACCGTGGAGCCAGCACCGTAAAGTCGGAAGTGTATACGGCCGGTACTCGTATAAATAGCATGTTTTCATTCTTTTTTTCTTCTGGTCATACTCGGGTAGACTTCTCACTTGGGTCAAGATATTTTGTTGTTGAAGCTTGTAAAAAAATGTTTCAAGACTGTGTGCGAAGGGGAGGAATAGCCTTAAACGTGTTAACGACTGCACAAAAATATACAAATATTACCAATCTTTCTCCCCCGCCACCCCCACCCAAAACCCAAATTCGCAGATATTTCCGATGGCACAGCTCGTCGACGAACCGACGAGGTATGGAGGCCGAATGGCTGTGGACAGTTGGACACAAAGGTGGAGAATATAATCAACAATGAACATAATTAAACACCCATGTAATCACCGTGTTGAACTTTTTCTGCGAACATTACAACTCATTTTTTATTACCATTTTGTAAACAGGAGTTGTGTTAGGTTTAAACGTGAAAAATTCAGAAAAATTAATGTTTACAGAATTAAACGTTTTCTCCCGGCAGCCCAAGACTTGATTTGTAACTGATCGGTATTAGTTCACACTTTTGATGTCTGGAAAGTTGCTTGGTGCCGCTGTGCGAGTGACAGTACTGCATGCATTGTATGATTGTACGATACCTATACCCTCCGTTGTCTGTGCCTATACTTTCCACGCGAAAGAAGTGTTGTTGTTGTTGTTGTTGTTGTTGTTGTTGTTGTTGTTGTTGTTGTTGTTGTTGTTGAGGTTGTTGTTGTTGTTGTTGTTATTGCTGTTAAACACCTCTCTGAATGCTCTATTGGAATGTCAAATACCTTTTTTCAACATAAATTCGTAATATAGTATAAAACCTGTTTTTCTTCGTTTTCCTAAAAACAACAGCAAAATGCTTCGGTACAGTATACAACCAGAGAGAAAAAGTATTGCTATCGTAAAATCCCGGGAACCCGTTATCACATACACTAACTAGTGAAGCAATCATGACTATTTCGTTATAAATGCAAATAGTAATACGACAGATAAAATGTTTATACTGCGTGGTAAAATTAATTAGTTATTTGTGGTAATACCCAGTGTAGGGAGTTAGGGAAAAATTACAAACAAATACAATAAAGTAAGTAATTTAATACAAGTATAGAACTGAATATGCATAGAAGTATATTCCCTCAGTACAAAAAAATATTTAGGGAATGCTGGCGAGCTACAGGTATCTGCAAGCGTGACACAATGAGTCGTCGAGGAGAATCCGTTGGTAGGATAACGCCTAACGGGTTTCTAGAGATGAGCGCATGCGCAACAAAGAATGCGGACAGTGTTATTGTGCATATTACGTCCATGCACATGCTGCATCAGCGCGTTTAGAACAATGCGATGGCGTTCTGAACCTTGACACCAACAAGATTCTAACAAACGAAACAGCCGACTGACAACTACATAAACCCCAATTCTGCAACTTTAAACTTGACATTGAAAATGGAGGGAAATGAAATCTGAACACGGTTTTCATAAGATATGGACGATTGCGTGATTTTCACTTTTCATAAGGTAGGAGGAGGAAGAGATTATCTGTGGCTGCTTCCACCGGCATAAAGCAACCTCACTGCATTTCGAGTCCACACAGCAAGTGGAGGTGGTGGGTCATTTCTAAATAACACAACCATCTCGTGTATCGCAACTCGGGCAACGGCCACTCATAAGAAAACAATTAACTGCATGTCTGTACCTGTGGTTGCCATCGTGCACAATAATCCCAATCAAAGCGATATGACAACAAACAACTCTTTCACTACCGACCGTCTGGCAAGAAGCAAGCGTGGCGACGACGTACGTTCGCCTCCCAGCGTTGACCACTGACTGCGGCCGCGGCTTCACGGCACCCTTGAGAGGACAACATCTTGGCACACTGACAACATCATCACGTCACTGGAGTTTATAGCCGGCCGGCCACGTGCCGCCCCGCAACAAACGTACGTCAGCCAGTTTCCCACGGCATGCCAAGCCATGTCCACGGCTACAGCATGCCCCTAAATCACTAGAACACTTGACCAACGTACTCGTCCACACTCGAGCCTTCCTCACCCGCCCCGCAACAAACGTACGTCAGCCAGTTTCCCACGGCATGCCAAGCCATGTCCACGGCTCGAGCAAGCCCCTAAATCACTAGAACACTTGACCAACGTACTTGTCCACACTCGAGCCTTCCTCACCCGCCCCGCAACAAACGTCAGCCAGTTTCCCACGGCATGGCAAGCCATGTCCACGGCTCGAGCAAGCCCCTAAATCACTAGAACACTTGACCAACGTACTTGGCCACACTCGAGCCTTCCTCACCCGCAGCGCAACAAACGTCAGCCAGTTTCCCACGGCATGGCAAGCCATGTCCACGGCTCGAGCATGCCCCTAAATCACTAGAACACTTGACCAACGTACTTGTCCACACTCGAGCCTTCCTCACCCGCCCCGCAACAAACGTACGTCAGCCAGTTTCCCACGGCATGGCAAGCCATGTCCACGGCTCGAGCATGCCCCTAAATCACTAGAACACTTGACCAACGTACTTGGCCACACTCGAGCCTTCCTCAGCCGCCCCGCAACAAACGTACGTCAGCCAGTTTCCCACGGCATGCCAAGCCATGTCCACGGCTCGAGCAAGCCCCTAAATCACTAGAACACTTGACCAACGTACTTGTCCACACTCGAGCCTTCCTCACCCGCCCCGCAACAAACGTACGTCAGTTTCCCACGGCATGGCAAGCCATGTCCACGGCTCGAGCAAGCCCCTAAATCACTAGAACACTTGACCAACGTACTTGTCCACACTCGAGCCTTCCTCACCCGCCCCGCAACAAACGTACGTCAGTTTCCCACGGCATGGCAAGCCATGTCCACGGCTCGAGCAAGCCCCTAAATCACTAGAACACTTGACCTACGTACTTGTCCTCACTCGAGCCTTCCTCACCCGCCCCGCAACAAACGTACGTCAGCCAGTTTCCCACGGCATGCCAAGCCATGTCCACGGCTCGAGCAAGCCCCTAAATCACTAGAACACTTGACCAACGTACTTGTCCACACTCGAGCCTTCCTCACCCGCCCCGCAACAAACGTACGTCAGTTTCCCACGGCATGCCAAGCCATGTCCACGGCTACAGCATGCCCCTAAATCACTAGAACACTTGACCTACGTACTTGTCCTCACTCGAGCCTTCCTCACCCGCCCCGCAACAAACGTACGTCAGCCAGTTTCCCACGGCATGGCAAGCCATGTCCACGGCTACAGCATGCCCCTAAATCACTAGAACACTTGACCTACGTACTTGTCCTCACTCGAGCCTTCCTCACCCGCCCCGCAACAAACGTACGTCAGCCAGTTTCCCACGGCATGGCAAGCCATGTCCACGGCTACAGCATGCCCCTAAATCACTAGAACACTTGACCTACGTACTTGTCCTCACTCGAGCCTTCCTCACCCGCCCCGCAACAAACGTACGTCAGCCAGTTTCCCACGGCATGGCAAGCCATGTCCACGGCTACAGCATGCCCCTAAATCACTAGAACACTTGACCAACGTACTAGTCCTCACTCGAGCCTTCCTCACCCGCCCCGCAACAAACGTACGTCAGCCAGTTTCCCACGGCATGGCAAGCCATGTCCACGGCTACAGCATGCCCCTAAATCACTAGAACACTTGACCAACGTACTTGTCCTCACTCGAGCCTTCCTCACCCGCCCCGCAACAAACGTACGTCAGCCAGTTTCCCACGGCATGGCAAGCCATGTCCACGGCTCGAGCATGCCCCTAAATCACTAGAACACTTGACCAACGTACTTGTCCTCACTCGAGCCTTCCTCAGCCTCTCCCAACCAGCATCACAGAACTGTCCGAATGCCAATGCCGCTCTGTGATTGGTGGTTGGGCGTTGACTGGGGCTTGACATGTTTACCAGCAACGGGAGGGAAGGCCGAGCCGAGCCGAGCATGGTGTGTTATGTGGCTCGTCAAGTCTCGTGTCGTGGGTATAACCGGCGGTTCGTTCAATTGGCCTCGCTCATGGTCGAACGATATTCTTCCTCGCTGGCCTCGCATGTCCAACGAAAAGAGATCGACCACAATTTATAAATAGCTTGACAGTTGATGGACTGAATTACATGCATAAAAAACTAGATCAAAAACATTTATCCAAATTACAATTTTTGGTTCTTTGCTCGCTCGTTATCGTCGACTATGGTTGAGGACACACAGAAGGTGACCAGTGGCTTTGGCCAACTGGCCAAGTATTTATAAACTTGTTAATGACGTATAATCTCAACAGTTCTGTCTTGAGGTAGACTTTGCCAACTACAACTTTTAATTGTATACACACACACAACCAGGTGACAGTGTTTACGCGAAAAAAAACGTTATGTACATTTTCTCAGAAGAGGGCATAAACAAACCATAAGAGTTCTAGCCTCGGAGCACAGCTACTGTTGACGGATAGAAGACTTTTCGGTTCCGGTTCTGGCTCCACTCGAAGTCGTATTTAAACAGAGATTTATCCAGTCAAACCATTCAATTCTAGAACCATTATAAAAATAAAATATTCGCTTACAATTTAGACACAGCAGACTATACCCATGAGTATCTGTTATGTTTCTGGTTTGGACCCCTCGCACAGGATTCCATCAGATCAGACGTGCAGCCAATAAGTCTAGCGCAAGTCCACATTATCCGCACGCCCACCCATCGGATGCAATAGGATACGTTATTACTTGACGTGCCTGTCCTGATGTGTCGGGCAGGACTACATCAGATCGGACGTGCAGCCAATAAGTCTAGCGCAAGTCCACATTATCCGCACGCCCACCCGTCGGATGCAATAGGATACGTTATTACTTGACGTGCCTGTCCTGATGTGTCGGGCAGGACTACATCAGATCGGACGTGCAGCCAATAAGTCTAGCGCAAGTCCACATTATCCTCACGCCCACCCGTCGGATGCAATAGGATACGTTATTACGTGCCTGTCCTGATGTGTCGGACAGGACTTACATCAGATCGGACGTGCAGCCAATAAGTCTAGCGCAAGTCCACATTATCCGCACGCCCACCTATCGGATGCAATAGGATACGTTATTACTTGACGTGCCTGTCCTGATGTGTCGGACAGGACTTACATCAGATCAGACGTGCAGCCAATAAGTCTAGCGCAAGTCCACATTATCCGCACGCCCACCCATCGGATGCAATAGGATACGTTATTACTTGACGTGCCTGTCCTGATGTGTCGGGCAGGACTTACATCAGATCAGACGTGCAGCCAATAAGTCTAGCGCAAGTCCACATTATCCGCACGCCCACCCATCGGATGCAATAGGATACGTTATTACTTGACGTGCCTGTCCTGATGTGTCGGACAGGACTTACATCAGATCGGACGTGCAGCCAATAAGTCTAGCGCAAGTCCACATTATCCGCACGCCCACCCATCGGATGCAATAGGATACGTTATTACGTGCCTGTCCTGATGTGTCAGACAGGACTTACATCAGATCGGACGTGCAGCCAATAAGTCTAGCGCAAGTCCACATTATCCGCACGCCCACCCATCGGATGCAATAGGATACGTTATTACTTGACGTGCCTGTCCTGATGTGTCGGACAGGACTTACATCAGATCGGACGTGCAGCCAATAAGTCTAGCGCAAGTCCACATTATCCGCACGCCCACCCATCGGATGCAATAGGATACGTTATTACTTGACGTGCCTGTCCTGATGTGTCGGGCAGGACTTACATCAGATCGGACGTGCAGCCAATAAGTCTAGCGCAAGTCCACATTATCCTCACGCCCACCCGTCGGATGCAATAGGATACGTTATTACGTGCCTGTCCTGATGTGTCGGACAGGACTTACCACTCGCATTTTTTTTTTTTTTTTTTTACATTTCCATACATTTTGATTCCGTCGGCTCCCGCTTACGCCCAACGGTATTAGAACCAATTTATTTGACTTAGGGCCGGTCTTACAATCTCCTAATAAGAAAGTTATTAGTAGCAATTAAGCTATTTGGAGGATTTCAAGGGTTTTGATTGGTGGTTGCCATGGATAAAACAAGCTTTTCGACGAATAAGTAGTTATTGGGACATTGTAAGACTGGACCTTATACGCTTGTCTCGCACACCAATGAACCCTAATTGGGAAGGGTCTACCTGAAGCAATAATTCATGATTCAAAGTTTCAAACTGTAATTACTAGTTTGCACCTTAGCACGATGATATTTATGCAAAAACAAGAACACAATGTGGATATGACTTAAAAACTTAGGATGAACAATATAGTGGCAACAACGTGAAATAGGATCGAATTATAGATAATACATTATCAAGTCAATAGGCAAGAGTAAGCAGTCCTGTTTTTCTCGTTAAGTCTACATGTTCGTTTCTTGTTTTACTATTAGGTAACTAAAAGATCAAAAAACCGGGGTCTCCTTTCTAGGCTTCATACACCAATCCTCCGTATTGTCCAAGCCAAATGAACGCTGAAACAGAGTTGGTCGGTGTAATCAAGTTGGGCAAGGACGATCAAGAGAGACTGGTTTCACTTTTCATGGCATCTCGCGACGGCTCTGACGTGTAACCGCCTCAAACATACTAAATAGGCATTAGGAATAAATCCACTTGGACCTATGCGACACCACGTCCAATAACTACTTTCGATTCGACTATGGAAATAATCTAAACAAATCGAAAGTAAAAAATGATTCCAAAGAGCACACGTGGTTGGAAACAATGCAACGGTCAACTATACACTTGTTAATTTCACTTCTCGAATTTACTGACAGAATACAAAGTATTTGTTTTCACTCTCATAGCCGACCGACGGTAATCCATAGCATTTGCATGACACAATTCATGAATAAGTGTGCAAACAAACTTTGCACACTTGTTTCTCCATCATCCGACCAGACACTGAAGCATGACGAACACTCGAGGCAACCCGTTACCACCATCCAGTTTTTGTTGTACATCGAAGAAAAGAGGCGAAAGATAATAGTAGTTTTTTGATTCCGGTGATTTCTTGTGCTGCTGCATTGTAAATTATCATTCGCAAACCATCGCTACTGGAAGGAATGGAGACTTCCGTCGTTTCGTCCACCGCGGTTGCTGGATGATTAGGTGTCTAGCCAGCCGCGCGCACTGAGCTCCAGGAAAGTGTTTCACTCTAATTCAAGTGAAACTATTCATCTCTTTGAGGCTGAGAAATGACTCAAAACGTCTTTGTTTGGACAAGGCTTCGATATGCGTCACGACCCGAGCACGAACCCGAACGACTTGGCAAGCGTTGTGAACCGTACAAAGATACCAAGAGAACCTTATTGAACTCTTCAAAGCGAGCACTGTACCTTACGGCTCCAAGTATTTGTGCACGTCGTTGTTTGGTGGATTTCGTTAGCATCAGTGTCTGGCGTATAAATTGAATCTACTCTACTCTACTGCATTTTGATGCTAGTGGAAAATAAAAATAAAATTGAAACATCGACAAGGACGAGTTTGTCAACGTCATTTTATTGACAACAATGAAAACAAACGTGTATGAACTTTTGAAGTACTACAAAAATCCGTGCCTTGGTCGGGAATCGAACCTCTTCGTTTCATACGGTTTGATTCTGTAGCCGAAATCATATTATAAACTGCCACGACGGCAAAATAGCTTTCGAATAACTATTTTTAAGTGGGACTTATACCCAAGGCCAGCTAAGAATATCTGCCTCAAACCGTAAAAGACTCGAAGAAAATGTAATGAATTGGTGCTCGACGGCAATCAGAAAGGTGCCGATTTGTTAAGTATTGTAGTTACGGGTCGGGGTCGTAGCGTCGAAACGCCACTCACTATAAAATCTTCTTGTATTTTATAGTTACCGGTATCATAAGTGTGCTCCATCCAGTATAAAAATAGATTTCACTGTGATGTTTTTCTATGTCCACGAAATGTTGTGTGCGGCGTTGCGTAGAAAGGCCATAAGACCTAAAACTTTCCTCAAACGACTAAGTATTTTTTTAAATTTGTCTTTCGATTCGACATGTGGGACATAACGTATAATTTTCCAGCAACAACTTTGAAGTACTTTATCCGTATTAAAACGTATCACTTTTTATACTGAATGACCCTCTCTGCTCTGAAACTTACTTTGGTAGGAGAATAATTTTTATATCTAATGGTACGTCGCGACGGGCTATTCAGTATAAAGTTTTATATCGAGTGACCCTCGCGACGAGCTATTCAGTATAAAGTTTTATATCGAGTGACCCTCGCGACGAGCTATTCAGTATAAAGTTTTATAACGAGTGACCCTCGCGACGGGCCTTTCAGTATAAAGTTTTATATAAAGTGACCCTCGCGACGGGAAATTCAGTATAAAGTTTTTTTATCGAGTGACCCTCGCGACGAGCTATTCAGTATAAAGTTTTATAACGAGTGACCCTCGCGACGGGATATTCAGTATAAAGTTTTATATCGAGTGACCCTCGCGACGGGCTATTCAGTATAAAGTTTTATATCGAGTGACCCTCGCGACGGGCTATTCAGTATAAAGTTTTATATCGAGTGACTCTCGCGACGGGCCATTCAGTATAAAGTTTTATATCGAGTGACCCTCGCGACGGGCTATTCAGTATAAAGTTTTATATCGAGTGACCCTCGCGACGGGCTATTCAGTATAAAGTTTTATATCGAGTGACCCTCGCGACGGGCTATTCAGTATAAAGTTTTATATCGAGTGACCCTCGCGACGGGCCATTCAGTATAAAGTTTTATATCGAGTGACTCTCGCGACGGGCTATTCAGTATAAAGTTTTATATCGAGTGACCCTCGCGACGGGCTATTCAGTATAAAGTTTTATATCGAGTGACCCTCGCGACGGGCCATTCAGTATAAAGTTTTATATCGAGTGACTCTCGCGACGGGCTATTCAGTATAAAGTTTTATATCGAGTGACCCTCGCGACGGGCCATTCAGTATAAAGTTTTATATCGAGTGACTCTCGCGACGGGCTATTCAGTATAAAGTTTTATATCGAGTGACCCTCGCGACGGGCTATTCAGTATAAAGTTTTATATCGAGTGACCCTCGCGACGGGCCATTCAGTATAAAGTTTTATATCGAGTGACTCTCGCGACGAGCTATTCAGTATAAAGTTTTATAACGAGTGACCCTCGCGACGGGCCTTTCAGTATAAAGTTTTATATCGAGTGACCCTCGCGACGGGCCATTCGATATAAAACTATGTAAGTGTGATAAGATTTCAAAGTTTTTAATGAAAAGTGAAACTACAGGGGGAGTATGTGCATGATGCGGCATAAGGTATGTAAAACCAGTGCGGCGTTAAATTTCCCACGTGATGTACCGTTACGTCTAAACGCCATTCGGTATACATTTTTAGGTTGAATGGTATGTACATTGTACAGTACGGGCCAGTGTATAAAATCCTCAATTTATATACCGAATAAACCATACTGGAGGGTCCAAAACGTACGATACCCTGTTTTAGGACTTGTGACATACGGGATATACCGCTCGGTCTAAAATTTTAGGTCGAATGGCGTTTCGACGCTATGGCGCATCATGCACAGATTTTATACCGAGTGGCCCATCGCGTTTTTATATCGAGTGGCGTTTCGACGCTACGGTTATTCGACGTTATGACCCCGACCCACCGTAGTTATCCCGTAAAACAATTACACACATTAGTATTTGACATGAGTTTGATATAGTTTCACTTCCCACTTGACAATACTCATGCAACAATAAAATAGACTTGCCCCGAGTTGGACTCGAACGCAGGTCATCCGAGTCTTGGTTAGGACCGACCACATTACATGTGTGATGGCACCAAACCCCAGCACCGAGTTACCACGGCCACATGAAAGTTGTCTTGTTTTTACCGGGTTATTGCCTATCCGTAACGAGGGTTAAGGGCTATAGAAGGGAATATGGGACACTATTTGCCACGACATGTCTCCAAAGACTACGAACAGTTTGGGGCACCGGCAATGGAGCCGACTTCCGCCAAGCCGAACCGAGGCGATTCCGTACTGTCGCACCTCCACGGCCAATAATTAGCTAGGTTATCCATTCCGTTACTTTTTTAACTGTTCCTCTTCATGGATGAGTTTTATTATTGTAGTCTATATTGGAGCCGCTCGCCGCCCTATAGCGTTGCACCGTATATTATAGTGCAAGGCAAGGAATCGTTGCTGTGGTCGAGGAAGTGACGCTCGACTTATACCAACTAGACACAGACATACGTCGTTTAACTGTAAACTACCGTGAGAACCGGAGCTGTATATAAACTATTAAGTTAATTAGTAAAATTAAATAAAATGATGGCTGCAAAAGAGGATCAAGACGGGAAATGCATATTTGTCAGCAGGACTGTATGTACCAACTACCAAGTTCTTGGAAGGACATGACAGGCACATGAAGGTATGACGTTTCATTATAAACGATTGACGGTGCAGTGCATGCATACATAACCTAAATCATACATGATGCATGGATGCACCTCCTGTACTGCTCTAAAACAGATCCGGAAATACACGCAGAATTAGCACTACAGACAGTGCATAATATACTCAAATACCGATTTGCAACGAATGTCTCGAAAGATTTTAAATTGTGATAACTTGAATACATTTCAGTTAAAGTTATTTTGAATTTAAGTTGCATAATCCGTCAACCAGATAAGCAGATTTGTATTCCACGTACCTGTTCTAACAAACAAACAAAAAAAAAAACAAAAAAACAGAAATGAAATGAAAATTCGACGTATTTTATTGGTTTATTTGCAAAATGTTCGAAGAAAATTTTTATTATTTCTGTATATCTGTACAGTCACATAGCGTTATCGTGATATCGATTTAGTTCCAATTCAACAATATCAATGGGCTACTAATTATGATTATTTGCTCCGTTTTCATCTCAATCATAATTGTATTACTGCTGTCAACTGCGTCACCAACATCGCCCATGGGCCATGTTGTGTATTTCAATTTTAGCCAGTGACCTAATAATCCACATGCGTTTTTGTCCGACTAAACCACACCACACCACGCACGACACTAGTGCATCATGCTGCTCTAGACCGTGACGTCACGACGCCGGGGCTGCGTGACGAGGGCATTAACCCCGCACGGCGCACACGTAGGGTGCAGACAGGTCGGCGTGCGGGCGACACGACGCCGGCATTACCCCCGCACGGCGCACACGTAGGGTGCAGACAGGTCGGCGTGCGGGCGACACGACGCCGGCATTACCCCCGCACGGCGCACACGTAGGGTGCTGACAGGTCGGCGTGCGGGCGACACGACGCCGGCATTACCCCCGCACGGCGCACACGTAGGGTGCAGACAGGTCGGCATGCGGGCGACACGACGCCGGCATTACCCCCGCACGGCGCACACGTAGGGTGCTGACAGGTCGGCATGCGGGCGACGCGACGCCGGCATTACCCCCGCACGGCGCACACGTAGGGTGCAGACAGGTCGGCGTGCGGGCGACACGACGCCGGCATTACCCCCGCACGGCGCACACGTAGGGTGCTGACAGGTCGGCATGCGGGCGACGCGACGCCGGCATTACCCCCGCACGGCGCACACGTAGGGTGCAGACAGGTCGGCGTGCGGGCGACACGACGCCGGCATTACCCCCGCACGGCGCACACGTAGGGTGCAGACAGGTCGGCGTGCGGGCGACGCGACGCCGGCATTACCCCCGCACGGCGCACACGTAGGGTGCAGACAGGTCGGCGTGCGGGCGACGCGACGCCAGATTTCCCTGTTCGTTCGTTCGTTCTACGCGATCAATCAGAGACTTCACTTCCTGCACTTCGTCTTTGTAACGGGTTCAAGTCAATACTAGTTGTTCCAGAAATTGCCGTCAATCAAGTGCACGAACACTTCAATGCGGTCTAATTAATGGTGATGGACGTTTTGGACGAGCTCAATGTCAGAAAACGTGTAAACAAACGGTAGCTGCTGTCTTTGCGACATTGTAGCATTGGTTTTGAAAGGTAGCATGAGGTAGGCCTACACGTCGGGCCACAAAACTAAATCCCTTTTTGATTTGTAATTCCCAAACGTTGAGGCAATTCTGAATAGCGTCGAACAGAACAACGCCGAATCGATTGTGTGCTTGTATGAGAATACTCTCCCTCGAACCGAGCTTGTCCTGACGTCACATAACCTACAAATTAGGCTCAACTTTTCACTTTTCTTTAAGAGTATCCCCGTACAAGTGCACTATACTGACCGCTACAAACGATCGATTCGGTCTTGTCCGGACAGAGTTTTAGCGGCACTTACAAGTTACAACACGCGCCTTGTAAGTTCGACCACGTGCTTGATTTTAATAAAATACAAACACAAGCATTTGTTTTTATGTTTTCAGGAGACTGTTCTAGTGATCCCACAACTTTTACGAGGCAGGCACAATTCAACCAACATACGCACACACAGTTGTTGTCTGTGCCAGCCAGTGTGGCACATCAAAGTCTACTTTTGGATCCGTCAAATTTGCCACCAAAGCAAATGAATGTTGACCGAGTGTACCTAAACGTGGCTCCCTCTCTCATTTTCATCCCCTTCCACCCCTAAAATAATGAAAATCTAGCATTTGTACAAACACAATATTGTGTCATGTTGGTGCAGAGGCGGCGGGCGCCTTCTTGCACTAGAACAATCTCAACAATAGGGCCTACAATGCAATACTATACTACTGATCCACTCCACATTGAAAATTAACAGTAGCGTAACTTAACACCGTACCGTAACATTTTCGATGGCTGCCCACATTACAACTTAATTTCCTACGTCCACCCATCAGAGTTTGCCCGCGTAAATCAAGCACCTAACCTTATTTATCTATGTATTCATTTATTTTTACGTTACATACAATAAATAAAATAACCATAGCATCACGTGATTTTGAATACAATCGCTGGTTGGTTCATTCTACTGCAGAGTTACGGTACGGCGCTAAGTATGGAGTTTGCAAACTTCTGTGCTACTGCTACTGCCGCAGTAAGCAATGACCTTGGGTTCTTATCAGCCAATGGGAGTGTCTGAAACCTTAATTTTACTGTTACCGTTACTGCTAATTTTAATGTGGATGGGCCTTACCCAGGAACCGACAGAGCTTCTATAGTGTCGCGTGCTGTGACCGCGATAGTTATGACTGGACTGGGTTTCGAATCGTCTAAGAAGTGGCCTTATAATCTGACCAGTGCGTCGGTACGTATACAGGAGTTTCTGGGATCGAGTCTATCACATTTCAGAGACCGCATATAAGCCATGGTTTGATCTTACAAACTAACCGCAACACAGGTTTTACTCGTTTTCAAGCAACTTGCACACTACACCGGACAAAGAGAATTATACACCGTACAGTTACTCCCGTTCCTTCAATAATGTATCGTTATAATAATTATGTAATGTAGGCCGATTCAGGCAATTCACCTATGTCGACAAGCGTGCTCTATAATCATGCTAACTCTACGCACTTGGTTGCTGCTTATTTAGTTTGCGAAATAACGGAAACAAAATACAAGGGAACTTGCCATTATTACCTAAAACTAACTCGATATGACGAAAAGAACTCATTTCCTCGTTGATAGTCATGATTGAACTTGGTCGCGCATTGGCACAAGAACGCAACTGTTGCACGACGCAAGATGCGTCCGTGGCTACTCGTCTTCCCGCACACTAAATTAAGATCGTCTAACTCTCAGGGTCCACTTCCAAGGCAATCTCTTGTATCCCTCGCTGCGCGCGATAAAGTTATCCTGCATCGCACCACCTTGGCCTGAATCGGACGAGTGTGGTCGAATCTGCGCCGACCTTCCTTCTTCATTCTCAAAAAGATGGAAATAGCTGTTCGCTTGGCTATATTTACACAGGTCGACGATTTGGACTACAGCTGTGGGTGGTGCAACAGAGAGAGAGAGAGTTGTACTATAAGTCCACTTGCAATCACGTGGAACAGCATGCACGGAAAACGAGAAACCACAAATTTACAACAAATTATAAAATCACGAAATTACTTTGATGGGGAAATATGCACAATTAAATTAACTGTTCAAATGTACAATGTGTAATCAATCTGTATTTGCGCAGGTCCGTGCAAATCGAATACGTGATCCAACTGTTAATTATACTAGCTCCTTCACAATGACTTCCTGGTTTTAAATATGTTGCCGAGTAGTGTGAGAGAAGTGGAGATATTGCACGTCTTGCCATCAGACCGGCAGGCGCAGGATATGGGGACAAAATGAGTGTTTGCTATCGAAATATTTCGAGCTATGTTTACACAAACAATATTACCGATCATTTCGTACATTATCGCATCATCGCACGAAACTTGCATAAGTTGCTTGACGGTACACGCATATTATGTCGTTGCATACTAGCGAGAAGCAACCACTGATGCATAATATATAGGGTTAACGGCCTTGGGAACTATAATTATTCGTACGGGTTTAATAATTTAATTCGATATTTTCATGGCTGACCCTATCTACCGAGGTGCAATACGCGTGCCCTCGCAGCTTCCGCGTACATTGGGAGCTCTCACATTAGTACTTCGCATGCGCAGGCTGCGCTTACCATTCGACCAGCAGTGCGATGTGGGTGGCTTGGGTCAAAGCCCCATCTAAATGAATTGGGAATTGTATTTTCACGGATCTTCGAAATTTCATCTAAAATTGCGGGTGAATATGTTATATTTTCTAGTAGGAATTTCAATAGAAAAATATGTTGAAGGAAACATCAGGTGTGACTTCAAGTCATCGTCCGGGTGACGCGATCAATCCGGTTGGGTGCCGCGACACCACTGGAATCGGATATCATTCTGAGAGGGCACATTTCGAAAAACAGGAAACGGCATAGAAACGGACAGTCTACATTTCATAATTTCACAATCTATCAAAAATAATGTGAGTCACTTTATCAATCAATTTATAACACGCTCTGCATTATAATAACCTATGGTCTACTGAACAGAAACGAACTCATAATCATACAACGTTTCGTGTTGATCATTATTGGTATTAGAACCTGAAAGTAACAACACATATTGTATATTAGAAAAATGCCACAATTGTACACATATCTGGAATCCGGAGTTCCTGGCAGTGTTGAGTCAAGGTACGCGTCCACTAGACCAGTAGTTCCCAACCGGTGGTCCGCGGACTCAGTGCAAAGTGTGCTGCGTCTTTGTTGTAATTCTAATATTTTAGAAACGTGTAAAAACTTAAAAAAATTGTTTTATACATTATTATTTTACGCGTACTCGGTATGAATGGCTAAATTATATTCTCTTATTAGGGGCTTATAAATTGCTTATAAACTTGCTTATAAATCAATCAATACCGACTGCAAACACCCACTCGTACCGACATAGAAAGTTGAGAGCATTGATGGCATTTAGAACGATCCGAGACTAGAAAACAACCACGATTATAAGTTCGCGAAATCCCAAGTTAAATTATGAGTAATAAACACACATACAAAGTTATACAACGATAATTAGTAATGTATTAATATATTAACGATGATTTGAATGATGTTGCCTGTGTTTACATTTTTACATGTTCGTCTGCCTTATTTGCTCAGATCGCTGTACAGGCCGTTTTGGGGTATAAGTAAACCTAACAAATTTTCGCCTCCGGCGGCTGGGGCTATGCCCCAGACCCCTTTAAGCCACGCCGGTCCTTACACTTGAATTTATCATCTTGCCGGTCCGTGCGATGAAAAGGGTTGGGAACCACTGCACTAGACCGCACCACCTTCCGCCCGGCCTATACCCAGACGACGAATCTTGCTCTCCCGAGCAACCCACGGCCCGGATTCACAAGCGGTCCTGTATTTGTTTGGTCTCATCTCTAAGACAGGCCTAATTTTGGACCCCTTGTGAATCCAGAAAAATAGCAGAAAACAGACTTCAAAACATATTATTGGAATGTTCATTGTGTCCTTGTTCTTACCAGGAGTTAGTAACTTCTTCATGTTACCTGGGTCTGGTTTTAAAGGAGGTCCAAAGTTAGGGCGGTATTAGAGTTAAGACCAGAAAAGGACAGGACCTCTTGTGAATCCGCGCCCAGAAGACTTTGCCGACAGCCGGTGAAGCCGCACTGGTGAACTCATATAAAACAATGTAAAGCATGAGTTTTCCCACCGCGTCCGGGTAGGCTGGGCTAGTGATGGCTCGGTTAGGTCTAGTGGTCGCGTACGCAAACCGCGCTCAAGCAGTCAGCCAGCCAGAAGACTTTGCTGACAGCCGGTGAAGCCGCACTGGTGAACTTATATAAAACAATGTAAAGCATGAGTTTTCCCACAGCGTCCGGGTAGGCTGGGCTGGTGATGGCTTGGTTAGGTCTAGTGGTCGCGTACGCAAACCGCGCTCAAGGAGTCAGCCAGCCAGAAGACTTTGCCGACAGCCGGTGAAGCCGCACTGGTGAACTCATATAAAACAATGTAAAGCATGAGTTTTCCCACAGCGTCCGGGTAGGCTGGGCTCATGGTCTAAGGATATCCACACAGTAATATCATTGTATCATGGGCTGGGCTAGTGATTGATGGCTCGGTTAGGTCTAGTGGTCGCGTACGCAAACCGTGCTCAAGCAGTCAGCCAGCCAGAAGACTTTGCCGACAGCCGGTGAAGCCGCACTGGTGCACTCATATAATGTAAAGCATGAGTTTTCCCACAGCGTCCGGGTAGGCTGGGCTGGTGATGGCTTGGTTAGGTCTAGTGGTCGCGTACGCAAACCGCGCTCAAGCAGTCAGCCAGAAGACTTTGCCGACAGCCGGTGAAGCCGCACTGGTGCACTCATATAATGTAAAGCATGAGTTTTCCTACAGCGTCCGGGTAGGCTGGGCTAGTGATGGCTCGATTAGGTCTAGTGGTCGCGTACGCAAACTGCGCTCAAGCAGTCAGCCAGCCAGAACAGTTCCAAACAAATATCATTTGTATAATAACACATAAAAATTGTTAAAACCTGTTTGTATTTATTATGTATTTTGGTTTTTATTTTATGTAATTAGTATGCTTCATCCTTATGGTCACCTGATGTACATCAGACAACTGACAATATATTGTTTTTCTCTCAACTTACGTAATATTACGTCGTCACACTGGCAAATTAGAGTGGTCAAGTGAAGGATAGACACTAATCGATTTGCTAAGGTAATATTGAGGCTAACTAGAACGAATGGCGCGAATCGAAAGTCGTGTTCGAGGTTAATGTTGCAAAAATAGTATTTCCAAAATATACTTGTACGCAAATGTATATATGTGTACACTGCGATGGAAAATTGTCTATGGTTAAATTAAAATCTATTGCCTGATTGCGTAGCCTACTCGGCTCTGTCAATGGGGCTAAAGATTGAGATAAAGCTGCAATGACAATCGTCCGCTACCGAGTGTCAGCACACTTAGCGACCAACCAAGCAGGTTAGCGGCCACCAGTACGTGTCCGCAACACTTTACACACATAGTCAATATATCACTTTATTGCATTTGAAATGCGTATTAGGCCTACTGATAACAAAACAAAAACAATATCAATATTTAGCGTCTAGTCAAGTGTGCTTCCTTAGTATTTTCTACTTAGATGCGTAAACATTAGACACAAGGTTTAGGTAGGCCTATACAGTAAAATAACGACGTGACAAAAGAAGCACGTCCACCAAGCTAAACGGAAGGTCAAACAATCAAATGAAAAATTATTACTGTCAATTCAGACAGTAAGTTGGTAAGTTGGTAAAACGGTACAAAAGAATGAAAGACAAATTAACAGTATATTACGTTTGAGACCTGAGTACAAGCTAATTGATCATCTATAATCTACATGGTCGACGCTGTGGCTGGTCTGTTTTAACCCTGTGTGGGCGGCGTGCACAAGTCAATGCGTTTAATATTTAGATGCAAACGGTAAACGTGTACACGTGTAAACGTATTACTACGAGTTTGCCGTAAGATACCGTAACTGTCCAAACAAAATTTTTTTCTTTAACTAATAAAAAAATGTCATATCGTTTGACAAGAGCTCAGTGTTGGGTACGACCAAAACCTCTGAACTGTTTCGTTCTGCCCACCGCACAAAGGTTGACGCAAGATCAATGAAAGAGAAACTTGATAGGTGTTTGTGCCACTCTACCTGTCGCCAACGAAGGTCAGATCCCAGCATCTCTCCCTGCCAATACTTTCTTCGATCAGTAATCTGTATAGCGCAACTAATATAATAATGGTTTCGCACAATAGGGGCATTACCTCAAATTGGAGTAAGATCACGTGAATTATCTTAAATTTCTGAAAATTGACCACTTTTAAGTATTAACTCACGCCGAACAAAGAAATGTCAAAATGTGATTAAGCCTTTTATGAAGCAAATGTTTTTGTCTGGAGAAAATAGAGCAGACATAAAATATACCTACCACGAAGCGCGACGTTTTTACATAAAAGCTCAAATTACAGAATAATAATGATAACTCTTGTCGAGATGCCTTTGTTCTGCGTGGGCTCCTTGAAGCTTGCATCTCTATGGACCCGGTCGTTACGCCACTGGGTAGCTTGGTGTCCTTGGGCCCACGCAACAACGACACGCCAGCGTGGGGTTTAGCTCTGACGTCACTGTCTCGCGTGTCTACCCTTACAGATTATTACTCGTGTCCCTTGGACAAGAAAACCATAACTTGGGGGAATGCAGAGTCGAGTTAAGTTTGTGATTTGTTTATGGTTGCTATGAAGTTTGTTCTTATGAAATCAAACAATTCCATTGCAACAATCCTGTACTTAGCTTGACACCTGACTGCACATTGACCCCTAGCAGTAATTCTTGTTATTTGATTGGATAGATAAGACGGTAGTTCGAAACAGCGGGTGCGTCTCGAAAGACTTCTGCTTACGAGAAATAGGTTTCTTGCACGGCTATTTCGCAATGTGTGTACTGCACTCGTCGACATAATTTAAATCAAGGGCAATTCAGAAACCCTGATCGGGTTAGTTATTGGCTCGTGTGAATCTATAGCAACGACGAGATACAACATGTCTGCAGATCAGCACGAAATTAAAGTCGTTTTGTAAGAACTAAAAGCTTGATTTAAAAAATGACAAATATTTTTTCATCGCTAGGGTTATTATTGGTGATTTAACATAATGACAATTAATAACTTAATACTCGATAACGATAAAAATAGTTGGAGCCTTTTTGATTAATTTTTTAGTTCATACAAAACTACAATTGAAGTATCGTTCTCTAAATATTACAAACTTTAATTTCCCGTGTTTTTTTATATATATATATATATATATATATATATATATAGTGAGGCACACAATCATGCAGTCAGTTGCATGTGACGACGACGGTGTCGCTTGATTGTTTATGACGAGACGAGCAATTGCGTTCATTGTGCGCGTCAGCGGCCAGAGTGGCGACACAAAGGTCGTGTGAATAATTTAAACGGGGTCAAATCGTCCATGATCCGAGGGTTTCATGTGAGGGCAAAGATGCTACGTACGGCGGGAGATGGAAGCCGGTTTATCGCACGTTCCATCCCGTCATCGCTATTTCAGGTGCTCCTTCGTGCCATCGCGAACCATACTTGTCCCGGATACCCCAGCTGAATGATACACAATGTGGAGGCATCCAATGGCCGTGCAGTGATATCGTGACATAAGCACCAGGTAAAAGGTTGTGTACTAAACAAACACCACAATGTTGAAGAGTGGGTGACAAAATCAGTGAAAGCGCGGTGCCGGTCACGAGATCCATAACCCCGCTTAGACCTGAGCACTTGATGCTGTGTGTGACATCAATAACCCAACTTGTGAAAGCCATACCAGAACCAGCACTGACCCATCAAGGTCAAGCTAGAAGACCGTTGTATGTTTGTTTTGTTTCACCTTGACCATTCGGAATCAGCACGCAAAATACACATTTATCAGGGAGGAGCAATCCCTGTGTGTGGTAGCTAACATTTTTATCATTATTCACTGGGCTGTATAGTCAACGTGAAAAACACCAAGGGAGCAGCAAGCGAGCTCGTGTTCTGCAATACCTCAATTGATGCCTTCTGAGTTCTGACAACACCCGTGATGGGCGAGACTTGATGCCCCACATCCACCCGAAACCTCGCAAGGTGTGCATTGATTGCAAGCTAGCAGGTACACTGACCAAAGCAGCAGGACGACGAACAATCAACAATTCACCGAGGCGAAGATTGATAACAACAGAGATGTACGCGCAACACCTCCTTCGCCCGTGAGGCGTGAGCGTGTAAACTAGGTAAACGTGATGGGTAAAACCTTCCCAGACCATTCTCAAGTTGATTGCGCCGAGAAGACGTCTGACCGTGGCCTCTTTCCGACGTCGGCTGCAGTAAACGGAGTTGGCGAGCGCATCACAATATAATTCGAGAGAACATTCGCGTTTACCGCTCGTCCAACTAACGGCAACGCTACGTTTCATCGTAATATAAATAACAGAGATTCAATCACTTTCTGGAGTCAGCCATACCGTGGAAGTATACATGCATGGTTACTGGGATCCGGAGAGACTGCAATGTGCATTCATAAAATTCCAATGCAAATGTTTTATATCACAGATTGTTCTATAACACTATTACAAGCATGTTGATTCATATTTCAATCCAATCCGATAAATTGTTTACCATTATCGTTTAAAAATGAACTATAAAAATTATATAATTATATAATATTATATAATTATAATAATAATTATAATCAATAATTATATAATTATATAATTATACTAATCAAACCACGTATACCTACTTGTAGTGCATCCAGGTATATGCAAAACGGATGGGGGCTATTCATGTACATTTAATTAATACATAATACATTATTTTATATTAAAAAGGAAACTTATAATAAGTGGAATGTCACATACATTCCGGGACTTCGCAATATAAAGAAACTCTCTCAGGTATGTCTTTAAACAAGTGAAACTTTGCAATGCGCAGTGGACAACACAAAACTCGGGTTGCAATGTACGTGCTTGCCGCTTGGAGCCCAGAAGCACCTGGCATACAATCCTTAAAACAGTTTATCCACGCTCGGAACTCTGTAGCCTCGACCAAACCTTCAGAAAAGACCAACACACCTGGCTTATGGTTACGAACGATAGTCTGTACATCTTTGCGTTGGAGGGAGTATCATGCCTACGATAAATCACACACGTGCCGTCTGGACAAACCAGCCAGACAAATGGAGCAACAAGTTGTTCCAAGAAAAAGGGACTGATTAATTCACTTCAACAAGTGATCCACCGCCAGCGGCTATAAAATAATATAGTTGTAGCTCAATGAACAGATAGACGCAGAAACAATAAATGCCCATGAATAAGTATGGCATTGAGCAGAGCGTTGACTCTCGTAGCACACCAAGACACTAGGCCTACTGGAGAGCCAAGGGCACCGAGCACAGTCCACTGCCCAGCAAGCAAGGCCTAAGCTTCCGGTCAAAGCAATAAAGGATTACTGCTCACATTTCAGTGATTTACATTAAAATAGAAAATAGTATTGCGTTTTAACTGACAACGAAATTAAGTGAAGATATGACTAAAGGCTATATTTAAACAACTTCCTTGCTTCAAGGAAATATGGTAATTCAATCCTTTCGAAAATAACAAGGTTATTTATTTCCCTACAAATATGCCCATCCATAGTCATAGATTATAAATAAAATTGAGTAAAATGTGAACCAACCAAGATGCTTTAAGATGCTTGGGGAAAGAACGTGATTAGATACATTTCGTGACTGATTGGCATTTAAATTACTTTAAAAAAGTCAGAATACACCGAGTGTGAATCGTGATAGGAAATCTATGACGTCATATTCTTGTCTGCCTTTCACGCGATACAACCCTGAAGCGTTGCCTGTGATGAAGCCTCAGTTTCCTCGGCATTGCCTTGCGGACCTGAGCAGTGAGCCCTGTGAATACTTGCTTGCTCTTCTGTGTGTGACCTGAAGGCCCACTTGGCTCCCTCTTCGTTTCCCTTTCTCACATCCTCTTCTATCCTTCGATCAGTCTTTTCATTCATTGTCTCTACATATCACCATTCCACACTACATAGTACACATCAGCTATAGCCTATATTTCTTGTCAGCGATCCGCCACTTCACTCCATTAGTCTTTATATTATCTACAATAATTTTTATAGAAATGATGACACCATCGCCAGCTTCGAAATCAAACTATCAATGTTTTGGTTCTCAGAGATGATTGGGTAACAACGTTCGTGTAAAAGTCGGGCTTTACACAAGAGAACAAAGACACTCAATAATACTCCAGGCTAATTAACTAATTCAGTTTACACGAACCTTCCAACGAGGATAGTGAGAACAAACTACAATTTCCAATTCAAGGACACAGCAACAGGTTACGGTAATTGAGGCTATCGATAATTTAAAACACGATTTAGACATTAGTTGTATTGTTCTAATGTCACTCTCGGGTGTTCTCTCAGTCTCATTGCACGCCACAGGTGACGGTGACACTGAACTGACGGGTACGCAACTGACATTTACAAAACCAGCTATACTGGCGACGACGTAAGAAGAAAGGTGTCCCCTAAAATTCTGAGAAGAGACGGTCGCTCCACACGGTCTATCTCAACGGTATTCACCACGGGATTTCCCGATACCTGCATTGTTATTGACCACTGCATTGACTGCACCAACCGTGAATGGAATGCGAGCCCACCACGTCTGACAACAGGCGAGCGATATTATCACTACAATACTTTAGGCAAGAAAACGGGTTGCAACTAGATTGAGGTTGGTAGTTGTCACATGTGTCACTACTCACTACCCTACATAATCCGTGACGACAACACCTTGCAAGTTAATTTGACGAGACTATACTTCTGAGCTGGCATAATAACGAAACACATTAAATACTCCCTACTACTACTTAAATCCCATGGAAGTCACCTGTAGGATTTCCGTGAGTACACAATAAATAATGATTATTGGTCTGCTAATCAGTGCATTGTGACTTTATCTTGATCACATGTAAAGTAGGGTCGAGTAAAATATCTCAGTGGTGTTGATGTCATACTACGGTGGCTGGCATCACAAGACAATCCACAGACCACAATACCAACATACAAGTTCTGGCGCTGGTAATTATCTTTCCCGTATCACGTGTAAGATAATTATCAATTAATTACTGAGCGATCGATCAAGGTGAGTGAAACTTGTGTTCCTTGCTGGCAGGATGTGCTGCTGCCGGTTCGGTCCGGTTTACGCTAATCGTTTCCATTTAGAATCAAAACCGCTGGTCGAATCTACTAATGATTCCACAATTGAGTTTCACTCGGGCGGGCTCTAGTCATTAGTAAACGTGTATTCTCCACATCAAGTTCCCCCTGTCACGTTGGAACGACGGTCAAGAGCCCAGGGCACATGGCAGGTCCGCTGGAGCCGGAGGACCCCTAAATGTGGGCCAAGGGATTGCCATGCAACCCTTATGGCGATATTCCGGACGACATTGCCATACGTCCAAGTGTGGCATGTCCTTCTGCCGTCGCCGTGAGTACACAACGGTCCCCCCACGCGGAATGTAGCTGCACTTAAGATGACAACACATCCAAACCAGAAACTTTTAGTTTTTCAATATACAATTTGAAAGAAGGAATATGTAATAACTCGCTTATTTCTTTACGCCCGGTAAGTCAACATTACTAATAAAATAATGTACCACGTGATGGCCATCTTTGCAGGTGTTCGGCCATCATGAATGTTTGCTTTCAAAGGTCAATCAACACCATGTTTTATGACCGTGCAAAAACGCCCTCTCACAGATCTGCGAGTACGAAGTGTACTCGAACCAGTGAACGTCAAGCGTAGACATGTACAAGTTCTGTGTTCTTCCGACGACCTTGCTTATTCTCCGGTGGCAACAACGCTGTACTTTGGTTAGATTACAAAGCACGAATGTGTTAGTGAGTATATGTCGCCTGGTCCATATGTAAGGATGCAGGTATAAAGAAAGCTGGTTAAAACCTGCGCTGGCTACCAGCGCTGAACTACGTCATGAATGTCACCACTCACCATGATTTCGAGTTCAGAGTTTCAAGCGTGTCAGCACAGATAACGGATTGTAGGTGGTGTCAGAGTAACTTTATGACGTAGCCAGCGCAAGTAACCAGCTTTCTTTGTGTCCACACCCTTACATAATATGCCAAAGAATGATATGATTAAGATTATTGTTGTTTTACGTCTCAATTATTGCAATCATGCAGGCTTTTGGAGACTATGAGGGGTAGATAGATGATGATGATGGCCATGCCTGATGCCGATGCGGGATTCGAAGCAACTTCAGGTATACGTTTGGGACCTCGCATGACCTGCAAGCAACAATAGGGGACGTACGAAGCCTGGGGATCACACAACAAAGACGCTTGAAAACAACACACGACGGGACAATACGACCCAACTGATAAAACTATAATGACTGTGAGCTGAACTCGATACGAGAGACAAGCGATGAAGGCTTAACAGGTGAAAACAATGGAAAGATAAAATACCGATCAACAAGATTTCATAACAGTGCTGTGTGTGTGTGATGAATACACTTGCGTTTGTTTACACTGCGTTCACGTATCGATGATTCAGTGAGACTGACCGACCACACAGTCGCCTAATCTCGGAAGGCACTTTCCAAATTAATTAGTAATTACCACACAAGCGTCTTTATTACATCCTGTTGCTTAGTTATATTATATAACACCGGCGCAATTAGACGCATGAGAGTCAGTACGGCACAGATTCACAAGCCCCAGCAGCATTAGAAGACCAACAATACATTACATCAAATATTATGTACAAGTATTGGATATGTAATACTACAGGCTGTACAATCCCTCTTCCTCCGCGTTTCCTGGCTTTCAACTACTTTCCTTCAAGACGTTCGTGCTATATAAAATATGCGGTTGGTAGGCTGAGAATCAGTACAAAGCACGCGAGCCAAGTAATTAGCGCGATATAACATGATCACTCGTCGTTACAGTGCGCGTACACTGCAAGGTCTTATCAACTACAGATATTAAAGATATAAAAGTCGAGGAATGCAAATATGTATAGTATGCGTAATTTTATGTTTAAAATCGATTTTCGTGATGAAGTTAGTTCAGTAAGTACACAAATTACAAACGATAGACACAACACATATTCGGTGCGATAAGTTACTGTTCGTATTCGTGTGGGAGTTATTTCAGCTAGTCAAGTTTCTTCACAGCCGTTGATTTTATCTTCAATGCCTTGGATACCACGATATTTACTATGAGAAATTCTCTATTGCGATACATATGGCGAACAAGGCGAGAACGAAACGATGTGGACACATTTAATGACGTAACGTTTTGCGCAGAGATCTTACACTTGCAGATTTCTACGGTCGAGAAGCAAGGGTAAACCGTTATACATGACATCAGCATGTATTATACATATATACATCACGATCACCGCAAATTATAGGACCCACAGCAGCGAGTAACACAAGTGTAGCAATCAATCAATAATGCATGCATTGCGATCAGTCGGAACGTGACCCGTGCTCCCACCTGGACTGACCCACAGAACCAAGCCGCCAACATTCCGGGTTAAAAAGACTTGGGTAGGGAAGAGAAGAAGGGCACAAAATACAAAATGTTGTCTTCTCTTAAATTTTCAAAGGTATTACTACATTATATACAAACCCAAATTACATACACATTTTTTTTACTTAAAGTACATCATTATAAGCTTTCACGCGAAAACTATTTACAGATTTCTAAAAGTGAGATCAATCAATCAATCAGTCCTAGTTTGCTCACGTGCGCCTCTAGCCCCTGGACCAAGACCAATTATTGCTACTGTTGCGGCGGCATCAATATACAAGGAGAAAGTGATTGGAAAAAAGCTGCCTAAGAAATGGCGACGCAATCAGCGAGAATGAGAATGTTTTGGACGAACGAGCACTGCCACCAAAATGTTTGGCTAAACCAACAGTAAAAAAGCAATACGTAATCTCACAGAAAAAGACAATAAAGATGGCTAAGCGGTAAGTTCTCGCGGTATTACGCAAATAACGAGTAATCGGTTTTAAGATGATGAGATGCAGCCTTATTTCCACGGTGACTATACGGCAACATAATGACGGGCTAAATGGAAGACCTCCACTCCGATACAGGCATATGAAATATTATAATCAAATAGAAATACTAATAAAGCCTTAACAGTCACCCAGTATAGCACTTTCACAACACGAGACCCCATTGCAACTTTCACTTGACTATCTTTACACTAGACGTATAATAGAATAAAACCGTCGAGTGGAAATGTAATTGTTTACATCATAATATTGCGTGTTTTATGCAAGCTAAACGCAGGTAGTACGCATTATCTACTGTCGAGCAACACGAGAATCCCGGAACTGAAACGAGAAAGTTCTATAATATATCATATAACTCGCCAAGCTGCTAGACAACGAGCCAGTGCACTTGCAATCTGATTTTGAAACCGAAAGTCGCAAGTGGGTAAAGTGAACATGGTTACCGACTTCCGTGTATGCGTGCGATGCGATGCTTGTATGCCGCGGTGGCCGATTTGCTGGAACACACGTTTGAAATCAGTTCCGTGGTGAGTTGTCAGTAGTGAATGGTGACCAGTGGTGAAAGGATAATGATCGAGACTACACGAGACTACGACGAAGGGTGGTGGCCTAGTTGACATATGCACATTTTTCCTCGCATTTTTCTTTGCCAATTCAATAACAGTTCCAAATTCAACAACAGTTATTTCAGTCAAAGCAAATCGGTTTCGAAAATAAATTAGAGATACCGTTCGAAATTCCCATTATTATGATACTTTGCATTTCAGCAAACCTGTAAATGTAACAAATGTTTTGCCCATAGCAATATTTCAAACTACAAGTACACTTTACGAGTCTGAATCAATTGATAGTTCCATGGCGAGTGCTGTGCCAATAATTACAGTCAGAGAACATAATATAGAAAAACACATCTTTTTTATGTTGATCGTTCATCTATTGGCGTTGGAAATGCAAAATTAACAGTCCCAATCTCACATTGAAATTGGTAATATTACCGGTAATATAGGTTCTTATGGTTAATATGGTTTTTGTTAAAAATTCACGCATCGAAACGCAAGAAACAGTAATTATGTTTCAGTTGGCCGCTGTTAGGGCTGGTCCACACAGATTTTGTAAGCATACGATTTAAGGTTTAACGCGTAGTCGTAAAGTTGGTCACAGGAAACACGTACTGGCGTTCACACAAAGTTTTAGTTTTAAGAAATTGTTTTCATTGTTGTTCTTGGCAATAACGTCTTAAAACCTTAAATCTTATGCTTAAAAAATCTGTGTGGACCAGCCTTTAAACGCACAGATTTGCATTTTGACGAGATTTTTTTTCCGGGGGGGGGGGGGGGGGGGGGGCAGGTTTTGGTTCCGCTCTCTATAGAATATGGGTTGACCCCCCCCCCCCTCAATTCCTGGATACGCCACTGACTGAAATCGAATACTTAAAGAAGAGTTTCTAAAGTGAAATTTTATAGATGTGGCCGTGGGCATTATGGTTTCGGCAAGGAAAAACACTAGTAAGTTTGGCAGCACCATTTAGGGCGTAATTTGAAAATGTATCAATACCAACTATAGACAAATAATACATCTTTCGTCTAACCACATGTAAAATGTAGGTATACAGTTTTTGCATTTTTTCACAGTTCCTTCCATTAAAAACTTACTTTTCCATTTGAAGCTCGTAATTATTATAAATTATAACGTCTCGTAAGTAAGGTAGATAATTACAAGATAGTATTCCACTCGACTAACTGGGCTCATTATGTTCTTTTGTAAAATAACCAAATGTTTCAATGTGACCGAACATAGTAATATTACCAACCGGTAATCGAAACCCAATATTACCACGGTAATATTACCGATTCACATCACTATGGTGTTAATAATTAATTTGTTGTAATTGATGTAATGAAACACCAAAAGAAACATGAATACGTGTTACTTCGTCTATATAGGCCTAGTTTAAAATTTGAATTCCTGAAAAACTCAGACCTACAAACGAGACAGTCAACTAACTATCCAGATACAGAGTCAATTTCCCAACAAAAACTGTAAAGGTAGATGAATTGTTCAAACCCCTTGAATGTTCGATGCTGGATGCAAACAAACAAGATCCCGTGCCAGGCATGCCAATAACAACACACACAAGGACGAAACTACTATGCAATACTGTGCAGATCAGTAGGAAGCGAATGAACGTGACTTACTGGCCATTACTCGACTGAAAAGGTCCTACCCTTCCATCACGATTCGAAGAACATTACATCGAAAGCTTTCTAGGAATAGTATGCAAATCCACGGAAACTCCCATAGAGACTCGAACGTGTCCTACTTATAACACACTAGTTGTCGAAATACCACTTGTGTCGAACAACAATAATTCAGCACACTGGTGGCACAGAGTCTCTTGTTGTTTCTAAGCACTTCTTCAAAATGTGACAACCAAATAAACTCAAATCGGTAGCCAGTACGTCCTTTCACTACCTTTGAATAATTTGAACTACAAAATTATTTGGAATCTACATTTGTTTTGAGGTTTCGTTAATTTTGCCTACCTTTTGCCAGAAATCCTGTTGATACTGGAAATTCCAGAAAAGTTCCTACGACTATTAATTCCAACCTTAGACTTACGACAGGCAGAGTTACCCTGGACCAATTATATACCCTGGGCTCAAGCAAGGGTATATACTTGTGATTCCGGGAAATAAAAATAATAATGATTGATAAATAAAAATACATCAATTAGGAACCAAATCAGCAACCACACTGTTTGCAATATGGGGGTAGCCTTTAGCAAACCACTTCCAGCCCTGCATGTTGCACTTGTTCAATGCAAGTATTTACATTCAATATTGGAACTTCACTTTGGCCGAAAGTGAAATAGAATACACGATAAATACCGACGGGATTATGTTGCATAGATACCGGTACCGTATATAGACAATAGACATATGCTATTTATTATAAGGAAATACAATACCCACACTAACACTGTGCATTATTATATACCCACACTTCCAAAATGTCTTGTGGAATATCGCATATAATAATTCATCGAGTAATATGTACGCAAACCATAATCAGAATAAAAACATCAGTCCTCCTGCCCTTTGAATGTACAAGCATCATAAGCGTGGGTATTTCAATAAAACAGAAGAATCATTACTACGTAGTAGTCCTATGTAGAACAAATCAAACAGCAATGCGCACACAACTCGCAAAACATACGCCCAAAAGGAACCATGATCAACCGTGTGCCTGCAAAGAAATGGTACTTTGCTTTTGACTTGACTTGATCGCTAATCTCGCCTCTAGATACATCACTTAAAGCTAACCATTGTTATTAAACAAATTAAGTTATTAAGTTTTGCATATTATTATTATACATCTTGACTTGATTAGGCCTATTGGTACTGCAGCATCCAACGGTCAGTCTCAAAGTTGGCTCACTAAAAATGCAAATTGGAATAGATCTTTGAAACAGACAATAGTTTCGGATAGGTTCAACATTATTCAAAATGTAGTAATTTGACGATTTGCATCCGTTTCAAAATAGGCCTATGCGATTTTATCACAATTTGTTGCTCGAAACGGAAGGTTTTGTTTTTCGTGTTATTTCGTTGGGGAACACTATACTATAAGTAAGTATAAGTATAAACATAAAAAGAGATTATATTCGAGACGATTAGGGGTGATTGACGAAGACGAAGGACAATTACTAAACAAATATGCTTTATGCATGATTCGAACCCACATCCCTAGCTGACGGACAGGGCAAGAGCTCTTACCTCCTAGAGTTGCGTGCCACCTCCTCGTCCTCGGCTGATCCGCCGGCACCAGAGTCCTGCAAGAGTAGAACCATTGTTACAACCAGCTCACACAAACACAGCACGTCTACTTATAGATGCGCATCTTCCTGCTGATTAAGGCAAATTACGTCGCAATCGAGCAGAATGTTCACACAATTAATGACGAAAAATTAACCCAATTTATTGAACGGGGCTTAAAATAAGCCTCATCTTGCTGATTTGGGGATAATATTGAACATCGTGTTGAATTGCATTCGATTACCTAATAAAACAATCATCAGCTCTTGATCAATACTGGGGCATCAGCTGCTGATGAGTTTCGTTTGTCGAGTGTGTACACAGCAGATAATCTATATGCGTGAGCAGAAATCACACAGAACAATGGATTCAATTACAGTAATTATCTTCCTTCTGTTGTGGATGCAGTTTTCATCAGCCTTAAGAGTCAGCATTATAATTGTTCTGTTCATTATTGAGTACAGTAAACGCAACCTCGCCATCATAATCCTTATTTGCTGAAATGATTATTTTGTGAATCGTGAAATGTAAATGCCTGCGTTGCATGTTTACTTTCTCTTGGTACACTAAGCCATGTGTAAGAGAGAGAGAGAGGAGAGATAGATACGCCAAAAGATTGCCATATATGGCGAAAGTCTGACAGCGAGCCAGAGGAGTTTAGATGTCGGTACGCACAGATTGCTACTATACCTACGTTCAAGCCTCGCGGCTGTAGAGCAACCGGCCTCTAAAACAAGTCGAGGTCAATGCATGCTCGCTAATTACAAGAACAGACAACGTTGTTAACGCTAAATATTTTCTTCCTTGTTAGATGAAGCCACAGAGACAATAAAGCAGATTCCCCGCTCCTTCCAGTCAAACAGGAAAGGTGATAATTAACTAAGTATATATTGACAAACTTATTAAAAAAAAACAAAAAAAAAAACAATACTCTCAAGTCAAGGAAAGAACTCATACAATAAGCACTATTATTGTCAACCTATTCAACAAATGCATCGAATACACTACTACCGTTCGTGAGCGCACACATAATGGAGATAAGCTATATTCGGTACCAAAAATCTAGTAAAATTGTAGGGAAGTATACAGTCTTATTATCCACATCAGCATCGACTTGCCGTTCACAGATGACAAACAAACCGAGCGATCTCAGCTCAGGATCTCCTCACAATCACACCTGCTTCACACTCGATCCAAATCACATGCGAAGACACCAAACAATAAGCTTGATCGCAATGGCTTGAACAGGGGGAGGGTTTCACGTCACTGTGACAGTGACAAGTATGTCGTGACGGGGGAAGACTACATCGTACACTATAATACAGTTTAGCGTCATGCAAATGCAAGCAAGCCATCGCATCCATTGTCATGGCAGCAACGGCTGTGTTGTTATCAATCGTGTTTGTCGGCCATTCGCGGAAGCGCGCGAACTAATGATAGCGAGCACTTCACAGCTGGTATTAATAGACGGTCAGCTATCCCCCCAAATTCAACAGAATGGTCTCACTCGGCCGGACCAGTCGAGAGTAGGCTCAAAAAATTCGTAATTTTTAGCTGATTACAACAAAGGCAATCCGGAAATCGAAATCGGTAGCTTTTACTTTTTATAGCTAAAAAACTGCAAAAAATGGCAAAAATTTATTATTTAAATACTACAAGACTAGTTGACTGATAACGCTTAGACAAGTGTCTAAAAAAAATTTATTTTATGTCAGCTAAGAAGAATTAATTCGAAAATGGAAATCGCTACCTTTTGGCACTGGGAGCATAAAAACGGCAAAAACGGCACACATTTTATTTAGAAGACCAGTTGACCTATAACACTGGGAGAAAAGTAAAAAAACTCAGTATTTCAAACTGAATGTAGCCAATAACAAATAATGTGACGTTAAAAATAATAATCACTGACTAAAACCAAGAAACGGCAAAAAAGGGCACCAATGTATCATATAGATGACCTATCAACCGATTATACTGAGACTGGTGACACGAACTCGATATTTTAGAACGAATTCAGAACAAATAAAGCGACCGTCAAAATCAGCAGTGCTTTGCTTGGTCTTTAGAGCAAAAAGTTACAAAGTAGGCATATAAGCCAGAAGCCTGTCACCTTTGCTCCAAAATTCAAGACTTGATGGTCTCACTCGGACAGACACTCCGCGAGTGGGCTCAAAAAATCGTAATTATTACCAGATTGAATTGAAGACAATGCGGAAATTGAAATCGGTAGCTTTCACTTTTTATATACAAATAACGGCAAAAAAGGGCAATTTATGAACTACATTACCAACTAATGATAATGCTAGTAAGTGCGGCAAAAATTTGAAATCTTAAGAGATCGTGAAGGAAATGTAATCCGAAATTTTTAAATAATAGCGTTGGGCATTATGTAAGAAAAAAGGGGGGAGGGGCATAAAGGGACAATTTAATATGTAGTCCAAGTTACCGATAAACTCTAAGTAACCGATAACATTGCATGGGAGAGATGACAACATATATTTCATACTTTTAAAGCAGAATACTAAACAAATATTGTGTATAAGTTGAAATCAAGATGATTTGGTTTTCAGCAAGGAAGGTGTAATGTAGATTATACAAGACCAGTAGAATGATAACGCTGGGTAACAAATTCTCTCAATTCTCTCACCTCTCAATCTTTAAGTATCACCCACTCCCATTTGATTAAAGCTGGTGCCTAAAATGGTTCAATAATGCTATCCGATGTCTTGTGACAAAACCAGCCCCTGATGAAGTAATGGAATTGATATCGCGCAAATGCAAACACTGTTCCACAGCCAAGTGTTAGTGCAGTGATTTAAAGCTTAGATGTACAGACTTGTGTTACTGTGAAGACCAATGCAAAGAGGTGCAAGAACTTGCTACCACTAATAGAGGAATACAACTATACTGCAATGAGGAAAGTGACCTCAATTTCTAAGGTATACATATAATAATGTTTAAGCCCTTATATACTTAGGTCCAGTCTTACAATGTCCCAATAACTACTTATTCGTCGAATAGCTTGTTTTCTCCATGGCAACGACCAATCAAAACCCTTGAAATCCTCCAAATAGCTTATTTGCTACAAATAACTTTCTTATTAGGAGATTGTAAGACCGGCCCTTAGTATAATATAAATGAAATATCGTTCTTGCGTTACCAATGCGACTATATATGTGAATGTGTTTCTGTTCTAGTGATTCTCAAAGCACGGAAAATATTTAACAAGACGGCGAAGAGGATGCACTAGTTTAAATAAAGAATACAAACTTCTTATCTAGAGTACATCCACTCAGTAACATGACTGATTTTCAGCGAAGGATTTTAATTTAAAGCCAACCCTTAGGCTCCGAACCCCATTGACGAGTGAGCGATAACAACTAAAGATCGATATTTAAATATAAAAATGTGAATCATTAGTTGGACAGTGGGAACACCTGCGGGTAACTATCAGAAAAAAAGGGTGATTCAGAACATCTTTGAATTAATTGAGTCCTTCGTTGCTAGGATGGCTCCAAAGTCACCGATGTGTTTCATGTTTACAGCGGAGTTGGACACAATAAGGTACAATTTGTATTTGTTGTTAACGTCATCTCACATGTGTGTTTTGATTGTATTTACATTGGTGTTTCATTTACTTGTATAGTAATGTATAAAATCATGAGCTAACATCTACATAATTTGATACAATTCATACTCGTAAGTTTACAATGACTTTTTCAACAAGTTTACACATACACATGGCCAGGGCATAGAAATGCAAATACCGAACATTGGTGTTTTACACACTACGCTACACAAATCGTCCCGTCCATATATTATTTTTCCTTGTATTTGATCTTTTTAATAATTGGAAACAATTAGCCTATTTGGATTTTTTCGTTTTCGTGTAAATAAAACTCACATAAATATTGACCAACGGCGTTCATAATCTTGTCCAATGGGCAATGATACTTCCTACCCAATTATTGTGTCCTACAAATAGTATTTCCATTTAATTAAATGTGACTTTGTTGCCGTTCTTCAAGCACTTGAAATAATACCAACAATTTTGCGACATCTTTTATTACCGTTTCAAACTGCATTTGGGTTTATTCTATTTTGTTAAAAATACTTACACTAATAATCTTACAACTAAGCCCCCCCCCCCCCCCCCCCCTCGGTCATTTTGACCATTTTTGCCCTTTAGTATCTGAAAGGTAAACGTTAATGGTTTAGAAGTTCGCACGATGCCATTAATCGCATTTGTTGCGCTCTCTCCCAGAAAGTCACTCAGCGATCTAAAAGCCAGCGGTGCCTTTTTGGTACCCTTTTTCATCTGCCCGTAATGTTTGAAGATACATATTGAGTTTCACATTATTGAATTAACATTATGTTTAAAATCAAATTAGCCAACCTCTTTCATTATTACTGGTCAGTTAGACTATTTAATAAATTGTGCCATTTTTTGTCGTTTTTTTAGGATCTCAACCCCAAACGCTACAAACTGTCATTGTCGCATTATTGTTTCTTTATTTCTAAAACATATCGGGTTTTTTGCCACCTTCCCCAGCGCAATCACTCAATTGGTCTTGTACTTAATAAATTTCCCGTTATTTGCCGTTTTTTGGCTATAAAAAGTGAAAGCTACCGATTTCGATTTCCGGATTGCCTTTGCTGTAATCAGGTAAAAATTACGAATTTTTTTAGCCTACTCTCGGTTGGTCCGGCCGAGTGAGACCACAAAAGTGCGTAGCTGACCGTCTATAACCTCATTTCAGGATGTTCAAGTGGCCTCTTCTGTAAATAGGGGCTGGCTCAACGCACATACACACGCTGCACGCGTAAAACAGGAAATCACTTCTGGCACCACCCCCACAACGAGAACGCAAAGCGGCACCTGAATCTCTCTTTTTACCGGTAACAGGTAGATGGCGTCAGTTTCATGTGTGTTTGCAGTGCGTGAGTGAGAAGTGAAATGTTGAAGAAAAAGTTATAACAGCCATAACCATTTCACAATCAATACAAAGGGAGACACTTGGAAACATTTACACGGCCCTCGACTTCCAAAATCAGACATGAAAGTGCATGAATAATGCTAGAAAAAATATATATATATATTGTTTAAGCATTGTCTCGCCAGTTAACTCTAATTATAGATTAAAACATTTTATTACACACCCGTAATATAAATTTGACAAGAACGAAAATTTGTTCGAAAATGAGGTCTTCGCATCAATGGGATATATTCTAGAAATATCAGTAATTTTACTTTCTCAATACTTTGGGGGTTTAATCTCCCTCCAATGCAAATCCGAGCACAATTAGTCTTTAAAGAATGTATCTATGAAACATTGACAAAGTGACAACATAGAAAGGCCTACTTGGAAGGCTGGCATTGGTTGACTGTTGTCGATGGCGGTAACTTTGAAAACTGTTGTGCAAACGTACATGCTCGCTTATCAACGCGGCATATAGTTATTTTGGAATTACTTTGGAATAAAGAATATCAAAAATAAAAAGAGCATCCAAAACAAAAACAACCATAATTAAGCGAGCGTCTCCATTAGAACTTTATGGCACTTCGTTCTGTTTTTTTTTGTTTTTTTTTGTTCCCCAGAAATGTGCAGCTATGGCAAATGGGGTCCACTGCAATTATGGTCATAGTTTAGTTCATTTCCATACCTCAAAAAGGTTGTCATAACTTCAAGACACTACGTGTAGTAATAGTAAATGCAGCTCAACATGAATGTGAATACACACATCCCTCATAATATTATTAATGTACACTTAAGTTCAGAGTCCGAAACTCTTTTGAACACACCATTGTTTAATCTGTAACTATTTTGGAAAACAATTACCTATGATAAGTTTGTGTGGTTAACGTTTTTCGTATGTCAGTACAAAAGTTTGAATGTTTGCGTATTTTGTATAGGATGGACAAAAAATGGCATGCACTTGAAGTAGCCATCGATAATTCCAGACAAGTAACGTAATACACAAAGATAGGCCTACGCTAAGGACCACTACTTCAAAAAATTGAAATTTGAACAGAGCTTTATAAGTCCAATTTTTATCAAATTGGTGATATTAAGGGTACGACTCGTCCAAAAAATCTGCAGAAGATATTATCAGTTTTTAAGTATGGTACTCAAATCGTGCATTCAGCCTAGTCTCATGGATATTTGGGGCCGCCCGAGGTTTTTACTGCGGTACATTGCCCTGTTACTGTTACAGATCTCTGAAATTACATTGAACGAAATTCCAAGTACTGCGTCATTCGGTAGTAAATGCATACGTATTTTATGACCTCAAGTTATAATAAAATAAATATAATGTATATTTTAATGTGTATTGATTATTTTAGTGCAGCGGTTTGGCTCCGTGGTTCCTGCTATCCAGGTTCAATCCTAGATTGGGCATGGTTGCCATAATATGACGTTCATTATCTTCACGTATCATCCACTCAACGTCTCAATTTGCAACATTGCCAAAATTTATTAGATATAACGCTAAAATAATGTCATAAAAAAGGGTCAAATATAAACCTTACCTCTGTCACGCCCTTCCGTGCACATGACTCGAGGGGTTACTTTTTGTTGGTTCATATAACGCTGCTAATAGCGGCGACGAGAGGGTGTTATATGAAAATACATAATATCCGCGTGCCCACGCTAGGATTCGAACCTAGAACGCAGGTAGCACGGTTTGTAAGGCCAACGCCTAATCGATCATGGCCACTAGCTAACACCACAAAAAGTCAATAATGTATTCTCTCTCACAAAAAAAGAGCAAAACAGTAACATTCAAAATATTTCATACAACAATCAAACAAGCAACCGTGCAACTAAAAGTAATCTATGTGGTCTAGAAATGTACAACATCGTAGGAAGCTATCCAACAAAAGTGACGTCAACAATGACGCAACCGTCAAATGTTTAGCGCAACAAGCGTCCTAACAATAAAGAATAACGTCCTCGAGCGGATGGGCAACAACAGCACGGCGAGATGCGCGCGCTTATAACGGAGCAACAGATGCCGCCGAGGCAGTGTTGCATTTGTGCAGTCGCCGTCTTCATGTTGTATGGAATATACTCGATTTTATTTATTTAATGTCTATCCTATTCAGTTTTATTTTAACAGTTCAGAGTTCAAGAGAGATGACGGGCACCAAACTTGTTGCATTATTTATTTATACATACAGCATTTTAAGCCATTTTACAGTGACCAGTGTAACAAGTGATGATTAACAACGATGCACGATGCACGATGATGATGAAGAAGGGAGGAGGGAAAACCCGGTACTGGCACGTAGCCTATTCCTGTCAAAAAGTACCAAGGGGATCACCGGCTTATGTCCCATCCGAAAGGACGGTGTAACTTTGACCAGTCACATAGGTTCCTCCATTAACCTGGACTGCTGAGCAGTTAACGAGAAGAACGAAGCTGTTACACAAGCTTTCGAACCCTCAATCTGCTCTAACCAACGGTAACTATAGTGTTTCAGAGGAGAGTGGTACGCACAAATACATTACCATAAAAAAGTGGGTTGGCATGTAAATTTATTTATTAAATTTATTTTGAAATCACGTCTATTCCTTCCAATATCTAGCTATACTACACTTACGTGCAATTAGTTCATTAGTTGGATGTTCGGTGCATTCCTTCCACCAATCTATTTTGGGTGAGCAGTATGATATTCCTACCCGCAAAGATGAGCATTAGTAAGTCGAAATCTGTACTTTGTTTTTATATAATTCATGGTTGAGGACAACTCGCACAGGGAGCCAAAATAAGATATCATATTAGACACTGCCCTTTTAGAGGAAGAGAACGTTTCTCGGTCAACCAGATTGAAAACAAATAATTTCTTATAAGATTTCAAAACAAAATCATTTTGAAAGTCCAAAATCTCCAGTTCCAAGTCTTCTTCACGAACTACAGTGAGCCTCCCAATCCCAATAAAGTGATTTTCGTAACCTCCATGTCGCAAGTAAAGGGATTTACAAGAATGTTGCTACTGGCTCGATGATGGTGAACTCTTAAAATACTAATTTCAAATTTGGCTTTGAATAACTTTACAGAGCCTATCATTTGAGCCACATGTTATATTTTCCTTGGAATCTCGAGATTGAAACTGTTCAATTTGTCAGTGAAGTCGTGAAGAAAGGCCAAATCTACCATCTACGCCATCTTACGCGCGAGCAACTTCAAAAGGTGGGGGCACCGCGGTGGGGACCACTGTTCTACGTACTTGGGTGCAGGTGCAAAAACGTGTACTAGCTGCACTAGTGCAAAGTACGCTTCATGAGCGAAGAACGGACCAGTCTAGTAGGCTACGCACGAAAGATTGCACGTGGGAAAAAGCAGGTGCAAGTGCATGACATCGTGGACGGTGCATACTGCATGGATGACGTGAGAAAACTACTGGTGAGGACGACAATGACATGATCGTAATCCATATTATTACTTAGTGCAGTTCTGGTGAAAAAAACTAATAATTGCATGTACACATTTTGTTTTCAACAGATCCGAGATACATACATGTTGCGAATTTATCAGCTACCTAGACCATTATAGGTTATTTAAAGGGGATCGATCTCCCCAAAAGCAGTAGGCCTACAGCTTGCACGGTCGATTACGAAAATAATAATTATCATGATAACATCAACTGAAATAGTACAATGTTCAATCTGTATACACTAAAAACAAATGTGCACAGGGCAAAGCAGGTACAGTTGTTCCGATGTAGTCTTGGTGATGAAGTGGGGAACGCGTTCCTTTTGTTACATCAGGAACTTGAAAGGAATTTAATGTTCCTTTATAATTGTACCGAAATCCCGCCGACTTTCAGTTCCTGATAAAAAAATATCTTGGGAGTGACTTCCCGTATTTTCGAAAATGGCGCCAATGCTTGTCAGATTCCGAGTGGTGGAAGCGGACGGAGACCGGACCAGGCGAGTCCGCGAGTGATAATTATTTATTTATTTGATCTTTATTGACAACGGGGCAAGCCCCACAAGTGCAAAATAATAGACATTATAGATACAATACATAATAGACATAATAGACAATGTATATTAAGCTAGTACATAGTGGAAAACAAAATCAGACTTGTGTGCGAGTGTGATTGTGAATGGATTGTGAGTGTTAGTGTGAATGTGGGTGTTTGATTGAAAGTAATTTTTAAAGGAACGTGAAAGAAACTAATGGCGTGTTTCAATGGCCGCACTGGACCGTACTGAGTGCGCCTATAACAATGAGAAGAACAATACACAACAATGCAACAGTGATTGCATCCGATTGGAAAACGTCATTAGTTCCGTTTTAGGAACGCCTCAGTTCCATTTTGTTTAAAAAGAACGAGAACTTGGATTAGTTCCTTTTTAAGCAAGAGGAACTTACTTTTTAAAGATCCTTTTTGGGGGGAACGTGGCCAAGACTGTTCCAATACAAACGAACCACCAACTGATCGAGCACGGTGCTGTGTCATGCACTCATGAGAGGGAGGTCCACCAGGATACTTGAGTTCTTCGCGAATTTTTTTAATTTTACATAACCGACGAACTAACATACAAAACTAAGATAGAAATGGCAACCGTATATCATTAATTTGATAGTGGTTGGGCTAATTTAGTTGCAAAGGTCAATGAAAGTTGACAAAATGCAACCACTATCAAATATAAAGTTGACATTTAATTTTACACCAATGCTAGAAACCCCATTTTCAATTGAGGGCAGTGGAAATCCTTCGACCAGACAAGAACACGATGCACGAGTGAATGCAAACATATATTCTGTGCGAAGAGAACAAACGTATAAGATAAGCACGTAATAACAACGTAGCGACGCAACAAAACGCATTGTGTGATGTGAAGCCGTATGCATGGGTGTCGGACACCATCGCTCATAAAACACGCCAACCAGGAGAGACAAAGGCGACGACACGGACGTGTACGTTATGACCGGACACGTCACACACATGACGGACGAGCGTTGTTGGTGTTTGTGTTTCTCTTTCTAGGGCCCACAATTGTGCAATATAACGCAATTGCTTTGGAGAGTCTCGGGATTCCAATCACCACTTCGCTTGTAAGCCAAACGAATAATAATGAGGGGGAAACAGACAAGGCACGTACGTCACGTGTCTTCTTCCGACTAACTCCATGGCTCGATCTTTCTGTTCGTTATCGTTAGCACATGTTGTAGCCTGTAGCCAAGCCATCCTTGACGTGTAAACCCTACTTTTATCGCGGCCTTACTTTTCAGTGTTTGAAGCAAATAAATTAAATAAATTAACTTGTAATCTCTGCAGAAACGCTTATGCCACGTTGCACTACCACCTACAAAAATAGTAATTCACAATCAGTTCGTATGAATTGCCCAAATCTCAATTCTTACGACTTGAGCCTTATACAACGAGCCAATCACTGTGCCTTAAAACTGATTGCGAATGGTCCTTAGTTAATACAATCATTATTAACCAACGATTTGTACCACTGGATTACCATATTATAATAAGCAGCCACTTGAAGGCGGGTACTTTTGCTTCAAATGTGACCCAGACTCGGACTCGTAGGCCTACTCTACGCTCGGTGTGACAACTTGAGGCACCAGATAGAGATGAGACGTCGCGAGCTTGTTCAATATAGGTCTATCGAGAGGATATGAATATGATAGACGAAGATATCAGCAATTTTCCTGTAACAAGATGTAAGACTGCCATGCCGGTCACAAGGCACACGAAGTTCCCCACAATCCCTCACATATCCCACAATGCGATTCAAAAGCACGATTCACTAATTTTGAAATGCAGAACTAATGAACAGTGGCACGACTAAGACAGAAAAGTAATTCATTTACATACAGTATCGTGTATTTAAAAAAAAGCTAGTCGACGGTTTTTGTTCTTTTGGGTGCGTCCCAATGCTCCTTTTTCACGCTAGTCGACTAGCTTCGCTGACTAATTTGACGGAAGTGTCGTCACAAGCAGGTGACCAAAGCTGTTAGTAGGCTAGTGGCTAGTGGGTAAGTAAGTCAGTAGCGGGTAGTTGGTGAAAATGTACACTAAAATACCAACTAACAATGGCAGACGAAGTGCCACTCGAATAACTATCATTTTACTAATCAGAATTTGATAGTAGATAACAAAAAACATGTTTAATTGATAATACGTCATGAATTTTGATATGTTCTTCTGAAATTACATTAACCTGGAATAAACAGCTTTGATGTTTACAACATAACCTCACACGTGGGTGATTGTCTAGGCAGTGGATGGAGCTAGTGTGCAAAGCTTAGTGGATAGCAGGCCACCTAAAGCTGGCTAGTAGTAGTAGTAGTAGTGGCTAGTGGGTAGCAGGTTAATCACATTGGGACACACCCTTTGTACCTTGACCTTTTTCATGATTTGAATTTAACTATGAATTTTCAAAGTCAACCTTTGAATCTGATTCTGATACTGACACAGTGATAGTACATGTACCGGTACATGGATACAACTCTTGGATGTGAGTAGGCCTACGAATCAAGGTTGAATTTTTTAAATAATATATCAAAACTATAATGGACCCTTGTAAATGCTACGGTCGTCGTATGTTCGGACAAATTGTACCCAGCGAGAATTTTAATGCTGGTATTTTAGGTTTGTTTATAGTAATTGTCAGCTAGCTGAGTAGTACTCTGCCTGTTATTAAAGGAAGGTAAAGATGAAGTAATACTCCGCCAGAGGTTTTGTACTCTAGGGTAATATTGTCCTAGCACATGATTACTTAGTAGTAGACGTGTGCCGGTGTACTATTACCGAGGGGTAAAGGTGGACCTACGAGTTATTTTATGACACCAGGGGTATTGGAATATCTTTACGCATAGCCCATCATTACTAGTACCCGCACTCACTCAAGCAGCCGTTACACGTTGCGAACAAAGAAAAGGTTAAGCCACGTTATACTAAGGTTATATTGGTTTAGATTAGGTTAGGTTAGGTTAGGTTAGGTTAGGTTAGGTTAGGTTAAGGTTATTTTGAGACCCCACGTTTTCTTCTGAAGTTCGCTTCGCAACGTGTAACGCAACCTGAGTAATAATATTCCAAGGGTAAAGATATTCTGTTACACCGGGCGTGCAATGCCACCTTCAATAGCCTCCCTGAAACACAAGTAAGTCGAGGAATATGGTAAACGCTTTTTAGCTGGTCTGTCTGGCGCCTTGATAGGGAATGTGGAAACTATTTCTGGTCGGTTCCCAGCGCACCGCTCTACTATAACACGGAGATGGCAAAAAGAGAACAGAATCACTGACCATCTTTGGAGAAAATTTACCGTTCAAAAAGAAGTCTGAGGATGCCCATACGTGGAGGCCAGAGCGGCGCGAAGAGACGTTCTTATAGGAATAAACCCGTTGTTGTTATCAAGCTATATGTTCAGGACAGTGACATTCAACCTTCGTGAGTTGCACACGCGAAAAATTAGAGTAACTTATTCACACAGCAAAAATTGACCATAATAGGCCTACGCTTGTGTAACCAAGAACAAGATGTAGGCATTATATGCTTGGGCAAGTGAGCTGACACTTCATAATGGAATTCAACTATTAGTTAATTGAATTTTTAGAAAGTAAACAAAAGATTAGTTTTTAAAATAGGGGACTCGATAATGACAATATTACAAACCTTACGCCACACATTTGAAATTGTTTTTTAATTCCATGCGACTCTTTCGTCGCCCGATTAAAAACTATTTACACAACAATACAATGAACACCGTGGATTACCTAATCAAATTTATAATACCACACTTTCGCCATGTGAAATATTGAAGAAAAAGAACCGCGAGCTCCCTAATTGCGTCAGTGCCATTTGGCCTAATTCCTGCCCTCGGTCTATCATTCTCTGTGTCTGTTACTCAACGGTTGCATTATATTCCTACAATGCAAGGTAGACTGACACGAGAGCGGCAATCGATCGCGCCCCCACACATTGTTGTAACGCGCGTCGGTGCGCGGCTCATCCTAATGACGTCACCACGGCGAGGCTCAAAACAGAACTTCGGACAATTTCCACTTCATCAATCTAAGACATTTTGAAAATGGAATTGATACAAAAACCAAAATTAATTTGTCCGTGATAAAAATACGCACGAACGACACAGTCTTCAGTCCGCACTCGCAAGACTCTACGTCCGTACCGATAAGGCGAAAGTATAACGTATGTGATACAGCCTCAATAGACCTCGGTTCTCCACATTTGGCCGTCCTATTTAATTCAACTTCAAGTCGTTAACGTGGCGAATGTTATGGTCACCATGGCATCACGAGTCAATATCGGGCAAACGCAAACGTGATGCCATTGTATTTGTATATCAACAGACAAAAGCTGGAAATTGCCAATTTGTTATATTTATATACGTGTATAATGTAGCTCAAAGCCGGTAGATCAATGGGGAAAAGTGAGTGGTGCTTACGCAATGCGTAATTTAGGCTTCTGTTCGGATAAAATACAAAATGAAGTATTGAAAGATGTGAACGCGTTACATTTTGTGCACATGGTACAGAAGGTACATGATAGTAATTGTATGCAGTGCTGGCGCTAGGCCGTGCGAACTGTATAGGGGAGCATGGGGCTCCAAGCGCCCACAATTATTAATTGAACTGTTTGCTTATACATTGTCTTCTAAAAATATATATATATACATGCAAGTAAAGATAAAATAAAAATTCGCCAATTCCTCTCTGCTAAATGTTAATTTTAACATGAGGGGGCCGGGGGTTGTAACAGGCTCTGCTCGGGGCCCCCCAAGCGCGCTACTTGTAAATTACTTTTTTGGTAGAGAGACCGGTAGTGCGCTTCATTTCAAAATATGGTACAGTATCTACTCATCACACGAAACTTCAATAATTACGTGTGTTCTGGAAAGATTGATTGAAATAATTAAACACTTGTAGCTTCCAAAAATTTGTGTTTCGCGGAAGTGTTGGTAGGCTAAGAAAAACAATGGAAACTTTTTAGGACTTTTTTCAGTTTTGTCTGAACACGTATACGGAAAACACAAAATAATTAATTAAAGTGAGCACATTATTGAATGTAAAGACATTAAAAATGAAATAATAAAATACAGGCAAGGGCAACTACTGAGACGTTTTAGAGTGAAAAAGGAGTTTAAGGTAGGGGGTGGTGAACGGGGCCCATAATGGTCTGGCGCCGTCGCAAGTACCAAAACGCCAAAATACCCGCAAAGACCGCGATGGGAGTATCATCGAAATAGAATAGAAGCATCACGACCCAACAATAACTATAGAAACATTATTGGCTCGTGCCTATCAGTGGTGCAAGACGGATTTCTCTCTGGGGGAGGGGAAATCGTTACTCATCGAATATCTGCGTCCCAATCCCAACCGATGGACGCGAACGATATTTTAAAGTACAGTAGGCCTATAACAATTTAACCAGGTATCAAAATTGAATTTAGAGGATATCTCTACTTTCGAGGACTGAAGAATAATGCAGAGAAAATAAAAAGATAAGGTAGCAAGCACATTCAGGGCCAAATGCATAGTCGTTCCTCACGTGCTCCTCCACTCAGCCTTTCTTTAGACTCATCCAGCCACCAATCACAGAGCAGTCCACATGGCAATGCTACTCTGTGATTGGTGGTTAGGCGAGTCTGAGGAAAGGCGGAGTTGAGGAGCACAAGAGGAACGACTATGCTCTTTAAGTCTTGTGGGTGTGCCTTCCTACTTCCAATAAAGAAAGTCCAGGGTTCGATTCGCGGTACGGGCTGGGTTTTTTTTAGGACTGTGGAGTTTAAAATTTGTCTGTATGTGGCACTGGTGTTTAAAGTGACTTTGGAGCAGACATATAAACGAAGCACATAAGAATGTCCCTCACTGAAAATCAGTTATTGTAACTGAATGGGTAGGCAGACAACTGTATACAAGGAATTTCGAGTGCGAGCGAATCGGGAAACCTAAGTTCGACGAGTCCCGACAGTGGATTTATAGAACTTAGTTTAAACCGTATACTCGGATAGAAAGATTTTAGTACGTCTAATTGTGTATGATTTATACTGGTTTATAATCTATATATTATATGGCAGATTGCTAACAAAGACGAGCAAGGCCACAGCGCCGTATCGGGGGCTTCCACCCATCGGCCCTTCCCTAGTTCTCAAATGAGACGAAGCGACCGCTATCGAAAATATTGTTTTACAATATAGTTAGACCAAAACAAAACTACACAGAAAAATACAAAACATTCAAAGAATTAAAATAAAGCATTTTTTTTCGCAAAAACTGAAAAAGCTAGTGTTGAGAAAGGTTTCTATAATACTGGAAAACGTTGGGCAGATTTCATAAACTCTTAACTTTCAAACTTCTAACTTTTAAACTCCTAACTTTCCTGACTCCAAAGTAAATAAAACCCTACTACTTATAATTTTAGAAATGTTTTTGTACACAGTTCTTACGAAACCAAATTCCACTGTTTTAAAGTTGGGTTGCGTTTACGAGATAGCCTCTGAGTGGACTAAAAACTGGTAATGTTTCAATATTGGAACTTAAGATAATTTTATATAGGCTATATATATATATTGGAACCAAAGATAGTAAGATATACCCTGATTGGAACCATCCATTCGCGATAGCTGCACTTTTCTGCAAAAGTGTGTTATATGCTAGCGGGCAGGGGCAGCGGGACTCCACCCCCACTATAATATTATGACGGGAGTTGTGTACACATGTGTACTTCCGTTGATTGTCGATCAAATATTCGCTCACTGATAAACAAGTTTGCTTTCACAAACTTGACAAACCCGCAACCCCGAATAACATCAACACTGCAAAAGTGTTAATGCTTTTCCTTATGCCAACGACGATATTTGTATCAACAATATGCATTTTACTATTGTCTATATTTCTATACAGACAAACCACAGGCCGGCATCGAAGCTAACAATATATGCGGCAAGCATACATATTTTCCTCACAGTCACAACCACCCAGAGACGGCGAGAGACTTGAATAACTGTAAGGATGGAATAAAGAACAATCTCACCCAATTAAATGTGAAGCCAACGCCACTTCAAGTGACAACAGAGACAATAGACGTGAACGCCTGCTGCAAAACTCGTCTGGCACTTGAGTCATTGAGAGTTGCCCCTCAACTCTCAAGCGTGCATCGGTCATTGCCGAGTAAGACGAACGGAACAAGCGTTAAAATTATTAAAACACAAATAAACTTACAATTAGTGCATCTGTAATTATACACCGCTACTCACGACGAAGACTTACTGTCATCTGACTGAAACAACGCCCGCCCTAAACGCTACAATATATACTTGGCAAACTGCACAATATGTGGCATGCATGCATCAGCGCCACAACTAGCACAGCTAGCCGAGAGCTCCCAAACAAAATTAAACTAGTGCCACAACCGCAAACTGAAAGGTCAACGTTATTGTCGATTAAAACGAATGCCAAAAAGTTGCAATCCGTTGCAGGTGTTGTACGTAGAGTGAAACTGTCAGCTTCTATTGAGCCGATGAAATGAAGCATATTTATCATTTATGATTACAACACATTTATACAATAATATAATATATAAGAGTTACAAAGAACTGGAGGACCAAAACACGGTGACCGACCAGACAGCTCGTAAGCTGCGTTGCGGCCTTCGGAAGCTTGCGCCCATCCGACCTCTGCACGAGAGAGGATATCACGCAGGGCACTAAGCAGTAATCAACGCTTGCAATGCAATTCTTCGCGCACCTGCCACTCGACTAGTTGGCTCTGGAGATTATAAGGGAATCAATGGGATCAACTCAAAGACCTCCGGTAAATCACTTACGAACAATATGAGCCATTAAAGGATTCACTGATACATACACATGTCACTTGTACCCAGGCTTATGGCTGGGCTCCCCCTACCATATTCCTGTAGTTACAGAAACTGGAGATGTGCCTCTCACATTTACCTGGATAGTGGATGTATAGAATGTACATGTATTACAACTTGAAAACGTGGTGATAACCAATCAAACATGCACTCACTGTACAACCACAGCAATAACTCTACTATGGTAGATCAAATAAAAAATCATCCAATTAAATAATATAATACAAAACAATAATTAACAAGATCAAAAATGGAGAGTATCTCAATATGCTGAATGCTGATGTTCCTTGCATGTGCTGAAAATTGATATTATCAAATCAATGCGCATGTAGTAGATTGGATTGGTTTGCCATGTAAGAAAAAGGACATCCATTTAGGGGCTAAAAGAAACTCTCTTGTAATTTAGTGCAATTGGGTCGGATCAAAGCCTTATAATAGACCCTAACTACGCAGCAGGCCCGCATGCGACTAGCGTTATTTGCATGCAAAATGTTTATTAAATCAAAGTGCACACAAGCACATGTGCATACAGACAGTGCAAATTAGAAAGTTGCAGACCGCATTGACTATAATGGAGATTAGACCCTCGCAATGTCCATACAGTTAAACACGAAACCGATTTTACATGTACACGGAAGTAATATATGGGTTTCACAAGTCACAACCGTCGCGTCGCAAAGTAACCCCATTCCTTGCTTGGACCAGGGAACCTTCACACATTCTATATAGTATACAATGCATACATAACATATTGACACTTCCGTCGTATTGGAATTAGATATGTTATGTAATACAAGGTACTATCGTGATTCGTGCGTGATTTGTAGCAAAGGAGGTTATGAACATTCTTGGTGTCATTGTAAGAAGACATTTTATGATTAGATGTTGAAATAAAATAACTCTTAGTGGAAGGACCGTGTTGGTCAACTCAAAAGTCAACAGATAACCAATCGCTAAGAGTCCGTAGCCAAAGGTATCTTATTATTAGGCAGTAGGCTAAACCATAACAGAACACATGCACGGTAACAGAAAACACATGTCATAAATAAAGTATATAAAATAATATGTATTTAATTTTAAATTCATTCACTCTTCAATTGGGGACATGATACCACTATCACGGACTTATATAATATGATGTTTATATATTTATTTTTCGCACATGAAGCTTGATTCAACACCTATGCGGCCGCCATATAATGATTTATCATAATTATTATACGCTTTGTTATCGTGCACTGAACCACGCGTTACAATTGGTATTTGTTTGGCTAATGAGTAAATGTAGGCTATATGTAAGCGCTCAAGCTTGCAAAACGTATTTTCTTAATTAGGCCTGGGGTGTGTTGTTATTCATTCCAATGTACGGTACTTATTTGACTCTTGACGGTACTTATTTGACTTATTTGATTACTATTTACTTATAAGTTTTTATTATTAGAGTACTTTTAGAGTACTTTTAGCGTAGTACTTTTAGAGTAGTACTTTTAGCGTAAAGTACTTTTGGGTATGCCTTGCACTTGCAGTCAGCTCGACAGACAGAGACAGCCCGAGTAGCTAACGATGCTTGCTGACATTGATCGTGCACACAGTTCTTACTTCAACGTCAAACCAGACGGAATATGTTCTACCAAACTTATTAGAGTCAATTGGCGTACTATGGCGACGTAAATAAATAAAAAATAAATTCGTATTCATAGAGTCTACCCACTCAGTAGCAAGACTGATTTTCAATGAGGGACTTTAATTTAAAGCGACTAAACCAACCCTGTAGGCTCCGAACACCACCGACGAGTGAGCGATAACCAATCAAAGATCTATATTTCAAATATGAAACATATCAGTGACTGGAAAGTGACAGTGCGAAAACCTGCAGACAAATGCCAGAATCAATAAGGCCGATTCAGAACAACCTTGAATTCATTGAGTACTACTGTACAACGAAGTACGGACTATACCCAATCAAACACCCTCTGGCTATGGAGTTCATCAACATAACAAAGATGCATTCTATCCGGGGTGGACTGGAGTGGCGCTCCGCTAAGTCAGGGTGGCGCCCTGGTGGTGGTTTTATGTACAGACAGGGCAAGGAATCCCTACTTTACGGTGCACATCGGCTTTACCAGACGTGAAACTTCACGCGTTGCAAAATATACGTTTTTAACGTTATAATTTGGTTTCCCTCGATCCTGGAAACTGGAATGTTTACAAATATCGGGATAAATAAAGAGTAGATTTTTTGTATACTTTGTGTTTTATCAATATATATCCAAGGTAGGCCTACTAATACTATAACACATTAGGTTTCAATCCGTCACTGTGTTGTAAGTTATAATTTGTGAAATGACGTCAGAGATGTAGTGATAAGACATTACAATAATAATTTAAATCGGGCTTATTCACAAGTAATAACATGAGTCATAAAATTTGCAGGCAAGTAGCAGCACGATTAAACAACCGTTATGTCGGGTACAGTATAATTGTTTTATTATTTTTGTTTTTATAATTGAAATTCGGGAGAGCTGGAAAAGTATGTAACGTCCTCAAAACGGGCTGATCACGTTTGCTCTAGACTCGAATTAATACTGAGCTAACTGTATCTGTACATAACGTAGGCGTAAGGTAAGAGTCTACTTCCCCACAACAATAAATAGTTACAAGGGGTAAATGTGGCCCATGCCATACTCGTACCATATTTGTAAACATTTGTGCCTTGTGGTACCGTGGTACGTACTACGTAGTGACCTCGATGATGCGACCTGAACATGTCAACGCAACTATGCAACCTAACGGTACATTACCCACCGAGTGACAAAGAGCGGAGCCTGCCTGACTCGGACAAAGTTTCATCGTGACACGGTTTGTTTATTGCGCTCTGGCTAGACGTTAAAACAAGCATTTCCTTCCAATTTACATTCGGATGTGACTCTTTTCGGGGGAGTTCGATCATTTTCGTTGAATACTAGGTCCTAATTCAAAACTTAAATTCAACCACGTTAAAGACTACGTCCCCGAGCTCATTCACCTATCTCAAGCCTGACCCAACTTCATTAGTGTGCTGCTTTTATGTAAACGGTGATTTATACCAAATAAAGTAAGGACAGTAAATATTTACAAGGAATCAACTGTAAATGAACAGGCTGGTTCGACCATTAATTATTTAATTTTAACCGGATGGGCCTATGGTTCAATGATGGAACAAACGTTTTGAAAACTTTAGGGCCGGTATTTCAATGTCCAGTTAAATTTACTTAACACTTTAACTGGACATTGAAGTTGGAGGCATAAAGCTAATAAACCTAAGTTATTGATTGATTGATTGATTGATTGATTGATTGATTGATTGTAAAACACCTGGGACTTGGAGTTGGAGTACGTCTCGTTCTCGTCCGATCGCTTCCGAGTATGATCACGAAGATGATTGGTTGTGGACACGAACATCGTAATGGACACAGAAAAACAGTAGGCCTACATAATTCAGATACAACTGATTTTAATATAGTCAACACAATCACTATGCATTAGGTATACACTATACACAGTTCATGTGCCGACTTGGATTGTACTAAATTTTCATTTAATACCGGTATAGAAGAGCCCATTGGCCCATAGGACTAATAATTATACTTGACCAAAACTGTCTAGATTGACAAGGTTTGACAACAATACTAAACATCTTCTTACATAATGGAAATCTGACCATGAAATTCACTGTTGGTTGCGAACCAGCGAGTGACATGGATAAATAGCATTTCCTCGTAAACGTGGATGTATTCGCGTCCAGCAGGATTGGGTCACATCAATTCCATATCACGAGAACTTTGTTGGTGTTCTATTCATCGTCAGCTCACGTAAACCAACATCCGACGAAGATTATTTTATTAAACATGGCCCCTACCTACATGCTAGAGATTAGGCAATTCGATTGAGAAATTAAATATCAGCAAGAACTTATTCAAATAATATATTAAAATTTATTAAATGTAGGTTGGAAAAGCACTGCACTTGTGGTGGTGTACCGTGTAATTATATTTTTCGTTCATAGTATGCAAATGCATTTCAAAAAAGTGTGGGTACATTAATTGAGAAGGACAAAGCAACAGAGGCCCAGTCTGGGGATGGCTGTCACATTTTTTAACTTAATTTTGTAGTTTTTGATTAAGGGTTGCCAACTGTTTGGAAACTAGTAAAGGACTACAGGATCATATCGACAATAGAAGAGATTGAATTTATAGCATAATCATATTATTAGTTAGGCCTACACTTCATAATGATAAATTGTCCACCTAGAGTTGAAAAAAACATCCATGGATGACTACCACTACCCCCCCCCCCCCCAATTCACTTCCGCATTTATACACAATATATCAAATACAGTACCAAGGTGTCTGCAATAAAATAAGGTAAATACACGTAAGTATTGTAGCTTATTGATTAATCCTACAAGTTCGCAAGAATTTTCTTGCGGTGGTGTACACTTTTATGAACACATGCAAGCGCAGCCGGTTAGCATTGTTGCCAAAAAGTCCAAACATGATCATATCCATCATCTAGACGATGAATGGATGATACATTAGGGTAGAGATAATTAGAAAAATCAATACCATGTATGATTCTAGCACAAGCAAGTCCCTTGTGTCGTAGCTTCAATGACTCGTTTTACTTATACCAGCCGCTGCACATGGTACATGACTACATGCGTACCTTCTTTGTACGTGCTGTTTGTGGGCGCAGGATTAGCCTACGTATTTTTTAATACAAACTTATCACTAAATCTTTTTTTTTAATCTCTTATGCCAAGATGACCTTTTCAGCCATTCTAAACCTAATTAACGGTGCACTCCCCCTCCACCTTTGATCACCCGATAGGGTTGAAATGGTAATATGGTACGTCTGTTGGTGGAAAAAGCATAGCCGGTGATGCTCTAAAACCTCGTCTAAAACATGTGAACCACAGTCATATTTTTTAAAGTTGTAGAAAAAAACAATTCGTTCATTATGAGCATTTTCTACAAACAGGTCGACAACGAAAATAGAATCTCATATTACAGGCTTACCTACCTACTATTATTATCTGTATAATTTGCAGACTTGCATTATCTGTAATTAGTGACCTTGAGTTGTTACTAATGTCACAAAAGAACTGTCAGTCAAAGGAAATTAATCAACGTCATGTCCCATGCATATTCACCAATGTATAAATGCTTATTTTACACTTCCATGACTTACTGACTACCGACTGATGAGATCGCATTTATTTAAGCAAGCCATTCAACTTTAATAAATTGTTAACGGCATGATATTTAGATTGTAAATATTACTTACTCGACTCCTCGTACGATTTTTAAACCCATGAGCACGACACACTGGGGGTGGTCTTTTTCTGCTGCTGACAGTCGGCCAAGATGCACTTTGTATCACTGTCTTGGTAGGAGCACCCTTGTAATTTACACCACCGTTTCCACTGCCCCCGGAGCAAAGAATAGTGGTCCACGGGGACGGGGGACTGGGGGCACTTGGGGGCGGTAAAATATACAACATCGCGATAGTTAACTCGCTCACTTCACTCGCAGCCCATGGGCATCACGCCTACGCACAAACGTACACACACATACACACACACACACACAAACAAACACCACCACAACAGTCACTGCCTTGACTCATAACCCGGGTTTCGGGTGGGCGAACTTCTTTCTTCACCCACCGCTAGCAAACACGGTCTAACACTAAGCATAATCTAGCCAAGAGCAGTTACCAGTACCACGATCGAACCGTGCAGAGGGGAAATAGGGAAACTACAGCGCAGCCAATGGTAGGGGCCGCGAAGCACTGCTGCTACAAATAATACAGTATACCGTAGGCCTACACTGCAAGGCTAACAACAAGCATCGTTCTCTGTTTTACAGCTGTCACAATACACTCTTGATTTTTCTCTAGGCCTAGTGTACATTTAAGACGAACACAAGTATGATAAAATAAGAAATAATTATAGTCCTACATTATACATATTGAACACAAAATATCTAGCCCTACTAGATCTACCAAGGCTATGTCAAGGCATACAAATATTCCGTCTAGTAAAAAAAATCAGGCCATATTTTACACCACACATCGATTATGCACATGGGGAACCTAGGCTTAGATTAAAATTCAAATGATGAGGTATGATCACAAGACAGGGCACTCACACAAAGAAAAGCTTTACCAACCGGGCATGTTGTGGGAACAGGAAGTAGGAGCGAGCAAAACAGGTTGACGAGTTTCGCGAAAAGGAAAACCCATGCGCTCGCTAAACCACAAGGCAAGCTTAGGGTAGCCTAGGCCTACCTAAGAACAGGCTGACAAGGCCAACGATTGGACTCACTGCACGCAGAGACGTAGGCCTAGCCCTACCGCCTAGGCCTAGGCCTAGACCAACAAGACCTTTACTGACATGCATGTATAACTGTCAACTAGGCTGTATTGACAAGACAACGCACACGTGGGTCTGGTCTGGGCCTAGGCCTAGCTACTGAGGTTTATTAACGAATTATCGTATAAAATATTACACTTTTGGGACCACCCTTTGCCACCCATGGAAGAAAATAGTCTATAAGCTAAATTCTCGTAAGTCTAAAATACTAGGCGCCCCCTACCATGTTTCGCACGTTATCTAACGGTGTTGCTGGAAACCAAGGGTCTATCCTAGGCATGCAAGGCTGATAAACCTAGGTCAAAACGACTAGAATTCCACGTTGAATCAAGTTTTATTTGTTTCTTAATAATGAAAGAGATATGCTCTTTATGCGTATGTCGTCACATAAAGTCTACGGGCAATCACTGATTAAATGGAAGCTTCGGAACCTGTGATATAACCTAAATTCAAATTTAAATGTACTTACAGAGCTGGGTGGCGAGCTGCAACTACTGACACTAGGGGATCTTTGTACAGTAACCAGAGCCATAACAACTATAGCACTGATGCCCGCTCAACTCACGATGTTTCACTTCATAATGATGCGAACACGACGCTAATTTGTGATAAAATAATTATCTCTAATACCAATTTTAGCAACAATATCTCTCCAGGAAGCCATCTTGATTTCTCTTATCGACTGAAGGAAAACACAGAGCGCATGCGCTCACCACCGCCAGTGTAATTACGGTATAAGTCTCGGAGGTTTACAAGGCGATGAGGTACAGTTTGCCGTAAAAACGACCCAACTTCTCGCGGCTCTCGCAGAGCAAAGCGGCGCGCATTTGGAATTACTACGTATCGCCAAAGATTACTGGTATCGCACTACAGTATCCAAGGCGTATCCAAGGGGGGGTGGTGTTCAGACCTCCCCCCCCCAAATGCCCCAAGAGATGCGGAGGGTAGAAAGGGAAGGAGGATGAAGGAGGGAATTACGATTTTGATTATTTATTGAGTATTTCTTAAATCTACCAACTTTATGTTTTTTTAATAACATTTCTACAAAAAGTCACTGTTTGTGCAACATTTTATTGTACGTAAGGCGCCTGCTTCAAATTTCATTTCATCTCATTTCATTTTGAGCACTCCTATGCTTACACAGTACAAGGTGAGCGAGTATCTGATGTCGTCCATGCGTAATTATGTTTTAAACCATGTTAACTATGTTGTTTAGTTTTATGTTTTTTGATGTTTTTTTTTTATCTATTCAATTTGAAGAAGGTGCCATTTATTTTAATTTTATATTACATTATTTATTACACTCCAAAAATAAATTACACAATCTTCTACAATAAATAAAAAACATCAAAAACCAGAAAGTTGGTAAGAAATACCATTTATTGTACAATAACGTACTCAACTGTTAAGTCATACGATGTTGGCACCTTTGTCGCCTCATCTCAGGAAGAGCTACCCTGGACATATTCTCTCTCAGGGCCATACGGGGAAGGAAGTTGGAGGAAGACATTTTAAAATGTTAATCGGTGAAAGGGGTTGCTACTCTTTTTGTCCGATTCTGAAACGTGTTCACAGGGGTTTAAAACGTCAAATATGAAAAAAAAATGCTCCGGCGGATGGGGCTATCGTTCCAAACCCAGTGGCGTAACTAAGGGACCGCGGTCTCCGCGGTCCCTTAGTTACGCCACTGGAATGTGGAAGGGAGGGGGGGGGGGGTCATAAACATTATCGCGGGGGTGCCCTGAAGTTGTAGTTAGGCCACTGTTCAGACCAGGGTAGGTATGTTCGTCCCTCCCCATTGTGAATTTCGTATACGCCACTGATGAACTATCCACACAAAACATAATTTAGTTACTGAATTACTAAAGTATAATGTAATCAGGGAGTGGCACCATATAACTGGAATCCATGTAGGTCCAACTGGGAGTGGGATAGGGCACCAGCCACAGTTGGAAAAAAATTAACAGAATACAAAAAAAGTACTTCCGTCGCACGCACTGACCAAACACAGCGTCTCTTTCCGCCCGGATAAGCCCAAATATCAATCTATCAATCTATAACCCCCGCCCCCATGCCCTAAGAAAAAAGGAAAGTAAGAGATTAAACCATTGAGCCAAACCACGTAACCATTTCTGAGTAATAATACGAAGACAAACTACATTATTAGTTACTAGGAATGGGCAAAACTATCGATTTT
>OX246737.1:86198109-86338738 GCA_945910005.1 Isoperla grammatica | reverse complement strand
CTGAAACACCAATATGCAATAATGCTTTCCTAAACCATTCAGCCGATTGCGATACAATTTTGGTGAGTTAGTGTATGCACGCCCGCTAAGGTTTCTGAATGATTACAACCCCCTCCCAGCCCCCCTCACCCCCCACTCCCACTGAAACACCAATATGCAATAATGCTTTCTTAAACCACTCATCCGACTGCGCTAAAATTTTGGTGAGTTAGTGTATGCATGCCTGTGCTAAGGTTTCTGAATGATTACAACCCCCCCCCCTCACCCCCCCCCCCCCTACACTGAGCCACCAACATGCAATAATGCGTTCTATTATTATTCATCCGATTGCAATAAAACTTGGGTGAGATATTGTGCGCACGCCCACGAAGGTTTCTGAATGAGGACAACCGCCCCCCCCCCCCCCCCATTTGTGTACCGCCAGACGGAAAAATACATTGTGTGTCAAAAAGCACTTCAATAAACAGAATTAAAACATAAACACTTTATTTCTTTCAGTGGCATTTCAACGCATGCCGGGTTTTGCTAGTTTTATTTAATATTCACTGTTGACATTATTTTGAAGTCGTTTTTGGCGCCGTTGTAACCCGTATCCCGTTCAGCAAAGCAGCTTGCCTTCTTCTTAAACACATTAAAACCACTTTAAAAAAAATACAGAAGGTACGTTTTTATAAAAAAAAATACCTGCGGTGCTATTGTGGGACTGGGGTACATCCCCCCCCCCCCCCACACTCACCATTGTGTCGTTTTTTGAGCACCTTTTTACAACTATTTTCTACTGTGGGCAACTCCCCGAAATATATTTCTGCGTACGCCACTGGATATAAGAATGGTAGATCCAGAATCCGGAATGAAATAAATTGACATGTGTCCAATTCCATTATTAGAAAGTTGGAATCACAGGAAAGTCACACTATTTATCTGTCACCAAACAGAGTAAACCAACATGAATACCACGACAATCACCACTACCAGGGATTCGAACCCGAACCTTAACCCGATTCCGAAATCCGAAAGAAACCAAGGGATTTGTTGAATTCGAACCTAATCCCCCCCCCCCCCCCCCCAAAGTAAAACGAAACTGGAGAACCCGCATTACATATATGTACAGAACCCGAACCCGAATAAGTTGTTCAATTTCAGTTCGGGATCAGACTTGTTCAATACAATAATTTGGGTGAGAAAGGAAACATCAGAACAGACATGAAACATCAGAACAAGAAGGAAACATTAGAACAAGCAAGAAACATCAGAACAGGCAGAAAACATCAGTGCAAGCAGGAAACATCAGAACGAGCAAGAAACATTAGAACAGGCAGGAAACATGGAGCAGGAGGCGAACACAAATAGTAGGACTGACACCATTTTAAGCAGGGAACATGGAGCAGGAGGCCAACACAAACAGTAGAACTGACATCATTTTAAGCAGGGAACATGGAGCAGGAGGCGAACACAAACAGTAGGACTGACATCATTTTAAGCAGGGAACATGGAGCAGGAGGCCAACACAAACAGTAGGACTGACATCATTTTAAGCAGGGAACATGGAGCAGGAGGCGAACACAAACAGTAGGACTGACATCATTTTAAGCAGGGAACATGGAGCAGGAGGCCAACACAAACAGTAGGACTGACAACATTTTAAGCAGGGAACATGGAGCAGGAGGCGAGCACAAACAGTAGGACTGACATCATTTTAAGCAGGGAACATGGAGCAGGAGGCGAGCACAAACAGTAGGACTGACATCATTTTAAGCAGGGAACATGGAGCAGGAGGCGAGCACAAGTAGTAGGACTGACATCATTTTAAGCAGGGAACATGAAGCAGGAGGCGAGCACAAATAGTAGGACTGACATCATTTTAAGCAGGGAACATGGAGCAGGAGGCCAACACAAACAGTAGGACTGACATCATTTTAAGCAGGGAACATGGAGCAGGAGGCGAGCACAAACAGTAGGACTGACATCATTTTAAGCAGGGAACATGGAGCAGGAGGCGAGCACAAGTAGTAGGACTGACATCATTTTAAGCAGGGAACATGGAGCAGGAGGCGAGCACAAGTAGTAGGACTGACATCATTTTAAGCAGGGAACATGGAGCAGGAGGCGAGCACAAGTAGTAGGACTGACATCATTTTAAGCAGGGAACATGAAGCAGGAGGCGAGCACAAATAGTAGGACTGACATCATTTTAAGCAGGGAACATGGAGCAGGAGGCCAACACAAACAGTAGGACTGACATCATTTTAAGCAGGGAACATGGAGCAGGAGGCGAGCACAAACAGTAGGACTGACATCATTTTAAGCAGGGAACATGGAGCAGGAGGCGAGCACAAGTAGTAGGACTGACATCATTTTAAGCAGGGAACATGAAGCAGGAGGCGAGCACAAATAGTAGGACTGACATCATTTTAAGCAGGGAACATGGAGCAGGAGGTCAACACAAACAGTAGGACTGACATCATTTTAAGCAGGGAACATGGAGCAGGAGGCCAACACAAACAGTAGGACTGACATCATTTTAAGCAGGGAACATGGAGCAGGAGGCCAACACAAACAGTAGGATTGACATCATTTTAAGCAGGGAACATGGAGCAGGAGGCCAACACAAACAGTAGGACTGACATCATTTTAAGCAGGGAACATGGAGCAGGATGTCAACACAAACAGTAGCACTGACATCATTTTAAGCAGGGAACATGGAGCAGGATGTCAACACAAACAGTAGCACTGACATCATTTTAAGCAGGGAACATGGAGCAGGAGGCCAACACAAACAGTAGGACTGACATCATTTTAAGCAGGGAACATGGAGCAGGAGGTCAACACAAACAGTAGGACTGACATCATTTTAAGCAGGGAACATGGAGCAGGAGGCGAACACAAACAGTAGAACTGACATCATTTTAAGCAGGGACATCAAATCTAAATGGCTATGCCATGGCTATCCTCACGTAGGTTTCACGGAAAATTAATTCTAGAGTCTTATTTCCAGTTTTAATTACACTTGTCTATGAATTATGAGGAATTTTTTATTAGAGCAACTATAAACCCAAACAGAATACGTTTAGTTGCATTAAATTTGGTATTATCGACGTCTAAATTGGTTCCGTGCATATACGGTACGTGAGGGCGGCATGGTAGCTATTCTCATGGTGGTAAAATAATATGGGAAATGCATTGCATGGAAGTTTGCCTAATTCGGTAATACTTCTTACTTCTTACTTACTCCTGGCAGTGAATTACGGTTCATTGTTTATTAAAGCAACTATATACATCACCAGATTATATTTTATTTTATAATATTTAGTATAATCTACGCCTCAATTCCATTGAAATCGCGGGACGCTCAAACTACTTATTACAAGCAGCGTTCATTGGACTACTCTGTGTCAGTTTTTAACTACACACCTGACACTTAATTATTGTTTATTGTTTATTAAAGGTACTTTATACGAATATATTTTCTTTCGGTTTTTTAGATTTATCGACGTCTACAAAGTCATCCGGTGCGCCTACATTCAAACCTCCGTGAAACATCAAATCTGAATGGCTATCCTCACGTAGGTTTCACGGAAAATTAATTCTAGAGTCTTTTTTTGCAGTTTTTAATTTCGCTTGACTATGAATTATGGCGAATTGTTTATTAGAGCAACTATATACCCAAAAACAAAAAAAATAGTTGCATTTTTGTCTAAAGTGGTCCCGTGCGTGTGCGGTATTCTCACGGTGGTAAAATAACATGGGAAATGCATTGCTTGGAAGTTTGCCTAATTCGGTAACTCTTCTTAGTTACTAATTACTCCTGGCAGTGAATAATGGTTAATTGTTTCTCTAGACAGACGTTAAACATATTTTATTAGATAAGGGTTATCTACCCTAACAATATCATCCGTTGCGCCTAAATCCAAAACACGTGAAGTGATGAATCCTCACGTAGGTTTCACGGAAAATTATTTCTAGAGTCTTATTTGCAGTTTTTTGTAAGACCTAGTTATGAGTTATAATATTTTATTGGGTGATGCCTTCTAATGTTTTTAATTTAGTGTAAATAACTGAATTTTTAATTCTATTACGTTAGTGATGAAGGGCATCAAGTAGGAGTGTGGTATAAAATGTACTTTATAAAAATGTATGTACTAACTACTGTAAAAAACCCTAATAAATACATAAATATTAGGGTTAATTACACCTAGAATATTATCATATACCCAAATTTCCGTAAATCCTGAAATCTAAAATGCAGAACCACAGTCATTATTCTCACGTAGCTTTCAAAGAAAATTAATTTTAGAGTCTGTGTTTATTTATTTATTTATTTAATGTCTATCCTATTCAGTTATAAAAACTGATTTACAAAGGAGGACCTTATTTTCAAAGGAGGACCTTTACAGTTTTTATTTGCACCCGGCAGTGAATTCTGGTTTATTATATATTTAAGCTGTTCTCTACATATGGACAATATATATTTTTATTTTAGTCTTGGAAAAAGCGCGGGAATTTCCAACGACTCCATACAAGTAAAAGTTTCGATTTCAGTGGAGTACCCTCTCATGGTTTATTAAAACTGCAATATACATAAGCAATATATGTTTTACTAAGCGAGCGAAGCGAGCGTCTCCATTATGGCACTCGTTCTGTTTTTTTTCCTTCACACAGAGCGTTTACCTAGCTATAACCGACGTCTTAAGTGATTCCATGCGTGTACGGTACTTGAGGGGAGACATGGTGGCTGGAATGTCTACAGTAGGTGAAAATACCATACTTTTTTGCCAATGCTAGGTGTAATTAATAATTGCAATATATAGTGAAACGTACCTAAGACCGGTTTTACGTGGTAACCCTCACGTTGCTTAACCCTCACACAACCTGGAGGGTTTTGACCAAATTAATAAGGATTTTGGGAGTAATTAAGCTGTTATTAGTCTATAAGTGGGGAGTATTGGCTGTATCATTGGGTTTAAAAAACCCAATGGCTGTATTGCGTTGAGAAGAATAGGGAAATGTCACCGTTCGCGTAGCTTTACGTCCCAGTTTCATGTTTTCACGATACAGTACTAGCCTACAACTACACTGTAAGCTCTGACAGGCCTAGACATGAGGGGTAATGAGGGGTAAGCTGTTTCAATGCATAAATGCAACAACACCAAGTTTGAGTTCCCGCTCTTTCTGTTACCCACCGCCACGGTGCACGATTGCCGATGTTGGTATCCCTGTTGTTTGTGGAGGCATTCGCTAATTTCACACAGTTTGTTTCATGTAATGGTTGCAATGTAATGAACGTAAGAAAGGATATGTGAAACGTTTGGTCAGCATAACCTTCGAAAATGGATAATATCTTGTGATGGGTTGCTAGGTACAAGTTTATCCAAAGAAAACAGTCTTCAAGGTAAGGATTGTGTGTTTGTTATTCTAATATGTGCTATGCACGTTCAGGGGTGCCGCCTAGAGGATGGCCCTAGGCCCTACCTGGTATCAAAACAACACGTTTTGCTGCCATGCCGCCCCGACTAGAGTCGGGTGCGTAGAATAAGCAGGACCTAGACTAGGGGCCTAGGTCTTTGTGCTTAATGTTTAGAAGTAGGCCTAGTATGAATTAATCTAATAGGCTAATACAGTAATACTTGCCCAAGTTGCCACCGGGTAGGGCTAGGCCTAGGCCTAGGCCTAGTTATGGCCCATTAACATTTATGGTCGGTGCACAATAGCCCGGGAAGGAGCTCCGGTAACGGTAACGGGAAGCTCCTTCCCGGGCTGTTGTGCACCGACCATAACATTTAACATTAACATTAGACTTGGGTAGGCCTAGGCCTAGGGCTACTCGGACAACATTGGGATTAAGCCTAGGCCTAGCCTGTTTTCAATTACCACAATAGCTCCGGGAAAGAGCTCTGCGGTAACGGTGTCGGGAATGTTTAAAGGTCGGTGCACAATCGCCCGGTAACGATAACTGTAACGATAACGATAACGGGAATAAACTTCGATTCCATGTTAAACTACGATACGATGCACAATCAGAGCTTCCCGTTACCGGGCCCGGTAATGGGAACGGAAAGTTCGCCAAGTTTTAACTTAACGTTACCGTTCCCGTCTGTACGTTACCGGGACCAATCAGAATTAAGCGTCCACGACCTGTTAAAAAAATTAGCAAATAGCCGAGCGTCTGCTTAACGGGCAATTGTGCATCGAATGCCTTCCCGTTAGGGGCCTACCGTTTTATCGTTATTGTTAGTTACAGTTATCGTTACCGGGCAATTGTGCACCGACCTTTAAGTTGAAAAATAAAACAAATTTCCCAGTAATGAGAATGGAAAGTTCTTGCCAGGCTATTTTGTAAGCCTAACTTAGGCCTAGGCCTTATACCCTAGCGAGTTTTACTAGGGCGTCTAGGCGGGTGGTGGTTCTAGGCTTCAGTCATTGGGGGTGGGATGATAATTTATTTGCATGCTAGGCCTAGGTTTAGGCCCTAGCCTATAACGGGTACAAAAGTAGACAATTATAGGCCTACAGTATAACAACAGCAGCTCTCACTTTTCAATTCCACGTGAACTTTCATTCATAGCCCTAGGAGTAGGTCTGGTAAAGGTACGGTATCGCTGATCGCGTTTCGTACTCACTTTTTTCTATATTCCTTTGCGATATTGATCATGTGCGCAGTACATAATTGTTATTTCATGATTTATCTGTAAGCTCCAGTAATTTTCAATACAAATAGTATCTTCTTTCATATTAAATTATCGTTTTGAAGTTGCATCGATTTGACGTTGACGAACGTGATAGTGTTGTCAAATCGATGCAACTTCAAAATGATAATAACAACCACAAGACAAACCCCCCACAAATTCAGCAGAAGAATAGAAACCGCGCAATTCAGGCTTAACACACAACATGACCTATTGGGGAAGCACCTGCACCGGATGGGAATATTTGAGACTAGTATCTGCAAGCTATGTGGAGTGGAGGAACAGGACAGGAATCACCTCTTCAGATGTAGTAAACTTAAAACAGAACGTGACGCATTGCCTAACGGCATGAAGAGAGAAGAAAAGGAGGCCTGTCTCTACTGGTTGACCAGATCTTACATGATGGCCTGATTAAGCCAAATGTGGGCATAGGCCTATGATAAAAAAAAAAAAAAAAAATAATTTAATATGAAAGAAGGTAGTATTTGGGTAGAAAATCACTGGAGCTTACTGATAAATCATGAAATAACAATTATGTACTACGCACATGATCAATATCGCAAAGGAATACAGAAAAAAGTGAGTACGAAACGCGATCAGCGATACAGACCGTACCTTTACCGTAGGTCTACCTATTGATACAATTTGAAGGTGTAATTTTATTTTTGGAGAACATAGAACTCAAATAAATTACATCTTCAAATTGTATAAATACTACAAACCTACTGTTTACGTTGATGATGATATTTGGGGTTTTATGTCCCATATTTCTGCAACGAGGCTAATTGAGACGATGAGTGGGTGATTATGATGATAAAAGAGTGCATAGTATGACATCCATGTCCAAGCCAGCATTTGAACTGGAACGCATAGACTGCGTTTACTAGACAAACGCGTAATCGACCTCGGCCAACTGTGCCGGCTACAGTTTACGTGATTGGGATGTCAGAAACAGGCAATTTATAGCATGGACCAGGCTACGTAGGCCTATACCACGGCCTTCAGATCAGTTTACTCAAAATGGTGTTATATTTTCCCCTGGGCTATATCACACAAAATTTATCAAAATGGTTTGTAAGCGTAGGCCTACCCAACGTAGCCGTCAAATAATGTGTAACAAGCTTCGACCATGCACACTTCTATATTAGCTATTAATACATGTGTGTAAAACCTTTTAAAACCTAGAAAAACTTTCTCATAAAAGTAATTTTGAGGTTGGGATGTGCATTAAACAAGAAAATATCGGACAGCTGACTGCAATGCTAACTAGGCCTGAACAACGGCAACACTCTGATATCGAAAGTCATATATCATGTTACCGCGTACCACATGGTTGAGTTGTCTTGCTAGGGTAATGTGCGTTCGCACCCTAAAACTCATACTTAAATGGTTTGATGCGTATATCAACCACAGATATTGCGATTTTACTTATATCCAATCAACTTTCCAAACTGATTTGGAACTAAAGTCAAATACCTTAATAGTAATAGCTTCGCTATTAATACGATCGACTCCCAGGAAATCATGGCGACCGCCCCGACACTAGCGCTGAGGGGGCGCGGAGTGCTAACAACGTTCATCGCGGGAGCTAAGCATCCAATTTGTATGCTGGGTAAGCTCGACCTTGACCCACGATTACGGGTAAAATAAGATGAAGACACATGTTATATTATATTAATTAATAATAATAGCTTTGACTAAGCTGTAGTATTGTAAAACCACCAAACACGTATTTTAAATAGTATTACAGATAGTTTTAAGAACGAGTAAATTCACCCTAAACAAATGTAACGATTTTGGGGGGAATTTAAATTTTGCCGGTGTCAACTAGGTACTGGTAATTAGTTGACACAACTTTTGGACACTAATCATATCGTACACATCCCTTATGTGATCGTACTTTTGCCGACAAATTATACCCGTAGGCCTGGCCTATATGATTATGTGTTAATAACTTTTCTACGTGGATCTATAAATACATAAAGGGTTAATTTAATTACAACTAGCAAACCCGGCATGCGTTGCAATGCCACTGAAAGAAATAAAGTGTTTATGTTTTCATTCTGTTTATTGAAGTGTTTTTTGAGACACAATATATTTTTCCGTCTGTTGGTACACAAAGGGGGGGGGGGGCAGTTGTACTCATTCAAAAACCTTCGCGGGCGTGCGCACAATAGGCTAACTCACCAAAGTTTTATTGCAATCGGATGAATAATAATAGAACGCATTATTGCATGTTGGTGGCTCAGTGTGGGTGGGGGGTTGGAGGGGGGTTTTAATCATTCAGAAAGCTTAGTGGGCGTGCATAAACTAACTCACCAAAATTTTATCGCAGTCGGATGAATGGTTTAGGAAAGCATTATTGCATATTGGTTTCTCAGTGATGGTGGGGAGTGAGGGGGGCTAGGAGGGGGTTGTAATCATTCAGAAACCTTAGCGAGCATGCACACTAACTCACCAAAATGTTATCGAAATTCAACTACTAGTATAGGGCAGGCAGTAATAAGCCCAAAGTAGGCCAGGCCTAGGCCTACAGGGAGACAATTTTGCCCTGCCTACCTTGATCTGATATTTTCCTTTGCTAGCAATTTATTCATTGTTTTATTAAAACCATAATGTATGCCTATTTACCACATCATCTCCTCATTAGTGTACATGCAAATTAACATTTTCTGTCGAAGTAGAACCTCTGCTCTGCTTTGTTTATTTCCATGCTCCTCATCCCCAACAGCTGATTCTACGCACGTTCTTTTTCATGTTGTTTTGAAGTTTGTGGCCGCTGGCCGGCATATAATTTTGCCAACTAATATTTATTTGTTAGACAAGAGCACTGCCAATCTCTGCTATCCACAGAGACTCAAGAAAACTTATGATCATGCTGTGAATTGGTACCTAGTTGTATGGAAGGTCGTACTTAGAATAGAATAGAATAGAATAGAACTTTATTTTCTTCTTTGTACAACAAATGGAATACAGCAGTAAAAACCAAGTGAAAACAGTAATGAAATACAGTAAGTACAGAACATTTTAAAGTGTATACAGTACATTTTTTTAAAAAGTAAGAAAACCCACCTAGGATCGGGATCCTGTGTGTGGGAGTATTCTAACATTGTATTTACAGCAATAAGTTTGCAAGATGGCAGCGTGATGGTTACAGTAATTGTGATAATGGTGTCAGATAATGGAATTTATAGTTAACAAGTAGTGGAATAATAACAAAAATAAGTTGCTGTATTAGACTCTCCTATGTGTCAGTAATAATGAAAATCGTGAAATATTTTACATATAGTCATTATAGTAAGTCTAGTGTGGTTAGCAGTTAGTAGTGAAATATCAATAAGTATTGTTAGACAGAAAAATTAAAATTAGATTAAATGTATTGTACTTCCATAACAAAGTTACATATCATATTGTACGAGATTGTAGAACATGATATGCATTACTGAAACATAAAGGATCACATGAACGGTTTAAATACTTTCACAAATAGTAAGTTATGGTTAAATCAGTGTTGGCATGTAAGTATTTGATGTAACTTTAGCTGAAAATGCTAGCTCTCTGGGCAGCAGATTTGAATTCGCGGTCTTAGGGTCACTCCGCGCCGCCCAGAGCACTGCAAACTGTGTCGCCGCCACCTGCCATGTTAAATGGAGCCAGTCGATGGTATTATTACTGCTGCGGTATTTGCTAAAGTGTTTTACAGCAAAACCAATATGTAATTAACATCATTAATCCTTTGAAACCAAACCAGTTTGCCTAAACCTTTTCAGAGATCTGTGATATGTAGTTATGGAAATTTCCGGGAAAATTACATTGAATTCAAACAAAAGTTGCTGAAACTAAAACATTAGTAGGCCTACTCTAATTATGTGTGGTTGTACTTGGATAATACATCTCGTCAGGAATCTGGAGTAAAGTTAGAATGGTAAATGTCAGCCACACTTCGGGCACGGTCCGCGCCCGAAAATGCAATTTTTGTTGCCCGAATAGCATTGAAAACACTATAAAGTATAAACACTTTATAAAATAAGTATTGTGTAATTTATCCTCTTTTTCATTAATAAATATTTCATAGCATTCATGTGATCAATTCTGAAAAGTTGTTTTATTCCAAGATTGAAGCCATTTGTATCGCTGTGATACCTTCTAGAGCAGGGGTGCCCAACATACGGCGCGCGGGCCGCATGCGGCCCGCCAAGCTTTTTCATCTGGCCCACACCTCCCATTGCATGGTATCATACATTCTAGTCACACAACTCAACCCACGAAGAAAATTTAATTTTATCTGAACGCACATTGTTTTGAAACTTATTCGGTGGAGATATAGGCCTACATGTGTATAACCACAGATAACTAATTGGTATAACTATTTTAGACTAGTTGCAGCAAAAAACTGTCTGGACTTTTGTTTCTACTTCTATTTTTTTTGGAAGCCAAAGAGGGGGTGGTATTATTGTTTTCTTTGGCGACATCCGGCTAACACGCAAGGACTCTACTGGCACAGATAACCAACCCTTTTAGTTGTGTTCTTGCTCGCACGTGAGAAAGTTTCGAATTAAGTGTTGAATGAATTGTTGGATGTTTAACGGCGCGTCAACAACTTGGTTATTTGCCCCGAATTAAGTGTTTCTATGTGCTAATTGTGAAGTGTTGTTTTACGTGTTTTCTAAAAATTTCCGTATCACAAGAATTAAAATGACTAAAATAAGTAGTGAGTGTCGCGTATGTAATGAAAAGTGGACGGGTATGTAGTTATTGTTGTGTTATATACATAAAATTATATGTAGTATTATACATTTTGCAACCAACAAAGTCTAAAAAATCAAGTATATACATATTTATATTTAAATTGATGTGGCCCGCAAACATTTAATAATTATGCAATGTGGCCCACTTCTAAATTAAGTTGGGCACCCCTGTTCTAGAGATATGTCCACGAAGACCCTCTAACTCTAAAGATCAACCAGACCCAATAACTGTCCAATTTTTTGTGGAATGTCAGGCAGCTGGGCAAAGATCAACCAGACCCAATAACCTTCCTTACTTTCATGGGATGTCAGGTAGCTTGGGAAAGTCACTTTTGGGTGTGAGTATGACTCCTCCAATAATCTTTTACGTTGATAGACGTTGGCAATGTCATGGCCATGTTCTCAACGAGATTCATCTGTCAAAAACATTGAAATTCAGGGTAAAAATATTTCAGGGTTAGACCTCATATTTAAACAAAATTTTGTGACAAATAATAAATGGATACATCACTAATGCCTGGATTTAACATCTAAAACTTCTAGATTTATCATCCATGAGCAAATGGCACGCACCACTCGAATGGCAGCACCGACGATTACCGTTAGTTTAAAGTGGTGAGATGCTCTATATAGGCCCCTACTGTATAATTACCCAAAAGTATTTTCAAAGCATTCCTGTCGGCTCAGGTGTACAAGAAAAACTTCGCTTAACCTAGGGCCTACCTTTATAACATCCTGGCTCTAAGCCTACGACATTTTTTTAAAAAGCAAACAGCAACTACTTTTGTCACCAACTATTTACTGCGCGTATAAATCTAGTCCACACGGGTTTTCTACAAGGGAAAAGTAGGCAGGAAAGTAGGTGACAGAGAAGGTTGGTACACTGCGATCACCTGTTCCTTGCAGGTACCATATGTGACTGATTGGCAAGTTCTATTTTCAATGTTTTCTGTCATATTTTGGTGTCAATTTCTAAAAAATGACCTGAAAACTGAAGCTTCGACAATATTTTTGCAACTATACCGGTACATCCGTGTCTAGACCATACAGTAAATTTCAAACGATTTCATCGCGATTTCATCGGGAATTTTAATGTTTAGACCATTTTGTTAGCCTATATGGCTCCCTACTGAAAATTTTTACCTTTTGCTCTATGGTTGATAAGAAGAGAATTTTGAATTTGAGATATTTGTTTTGAGGAAGCATGCATATTCAATGACGGGATAGCCATGTCTCAGGCCTTCTCTTCATGTTAGGTATTTGGAGTTTACTGGTCAGTTCATAACTTTTGTTCTAAAAAGTGATCAGAAAACTGTACGTGTGTTGCCAATGTCGATATTGAAGACACCACGTGCCTTATCGTGTTGCTCGTGAAAAGTTACGAGATGCCTGCGTGTCCCACCAGGGTCCCACCAGGGCCTGCTAGTCACTCCGAGTGGCAGAAAATTGTACTTACCAGCAAACATGCAACCCATAAATTTTTAGGTGGCTCGTTGGTAGGGTTCCCAACCGTCCCGGTTTCGCTGGGACAGACCAGGAACTAAAGATATTGTCCTGGTTGAAATTAAACTGATTCCGGGATGGCATATGTCCCGGAATTACATGAAAGTGCCTTGCTTCTGCCGCGACCTCGCGCCGCCCGAAACGTGAGCTCGAAACGAGCAGTGAGAATGGATAATAAATTAATGTGAGCATAGTTTCCAAAGTTTACTTTTCAAATGCACGATGTTTTCTTAGTCATTTCATGTGTTTCAATAAAAATAGATATATAGTTTATATTCTATTAATATTGCTATAGCAACACAATAATTAATAAAATAACAATCTCAGACAGGCACGTGAACTCCTTATTTCTAATTAACTGCGAAAGATTTTTGTTCAAAAGGAGAGCGTTGAATTCTTTGGAATTCTTGTTTTCTCGTCAAGCAGTAAAAACATGTTTTTAGAACGTAAATCATGTAAAAAAGGTCAAAAAAAAATTCGCCTTTGGCAATAGGCCTCCGGCGAGCCTTCGGCAGTATCGCGTGGGCCATTCCCTTTTCATGCACTATTTGTCCCGGAATGTTATTTTGCAGAGTTGGGAACCCTACTCGTTGGTCCAGTAGGTGGCTTGTTGGTCCAGTGGTTAGCATCCTTGCTTTCAATGCATAAGGTCCTGGGTTCAAATCTTGGTTCAGACAGAAGTTTTTTAACTTCAATTAAGTATTCAGTTTCATTACTTCTTGTCTAAGGAATAAGTAAACGGTGACTTTGGAGCCGTCCTAGCCACGAAGCACTCAATAAATTCAAAGTTGTTCTGAATCGGCCTTGTTGATTCTGACATTTGTCTGCAGGTGTTCGCACTGTCCAATCACTGATTCATATGTTTTGTATTTGAAATATCGATCTTTGATTGGTTATCGCTCACTTGTCGATGGTGTTCGGAACCTACAGAGTTGGTTTAGTTGCTTTTAATTAAAGTCCCCCACTGAAATCAGTTTCATTACTGAGTGGGTCGACTCAAAATGTGAATTTATTTATTTTTATTTATTTTGAAACACATCCTCCTGAATTTGAAAACGGTCATTACACGACATATCAAATGTGTTTCAAAAACTTTTCTCTGGCTTATATTGTTAACAGGTAAGCTGATTGTAACTATTTATGGGTTCTAAATCTAATCCTGCATTATTTTCTCTTATTCCAGGAAATTGTGAACATGGACCTTAATCCATACCTGTTGAGCCCATGGGCCACCATGATGGCCCAGCAGCAAGCTCATGCGCAGCTAGCTGCCGCCGCACACGCCCAAGCTGCGCACGCCCAGGCAGCTCATGCGCAAGCTGCGGCTCATGCGCAGGCCGCTCACGCCCACGCTGCGGCGATGCAAGCACAAGCGCACCAAGCTTTGATACATCCCCCTATTGTTCCTCCACTAAAGCAGCCGGAAGTGATAACCGAAGAGAAATTGCAAGAGAAGGCTCAAAAGTGGCAGCAACTGCAATCCAAACGATTTTCTGAAAAACGAAAGTTTGGGTTTGTTGATGCTCAGAAAGAAGACATGCCCCCGGAACACATTCGTAAAATCATTCGGGATCATGGAGACATGAGCAGTAGAAAATACAGACATGACAAACGTGTTTATCTTGGTGCACTCAAGTATATGCCACATGCTGTTATGAAACTTTTAGAGAATATGCCAATGCCGTGGGAGCAAATACGTGATGTCAAAGTCCTGTATCACATTACTGGTGCAATCACATTTGTTAACGAGATTCCATGGGTGGTAGAACCAGTCTATATTGCACAGTGGGGGTAAGTTTGATTTATTAGTCCTTTAGAAGGGAAGGCTCAGATGTAGGTTTAGGCCTATTACCTGTTGTCTTTTTTGATACAATAATTAAAGATGGGAGTTAGGAGCATTTTCAAATCAACTTTTTAGCAGTTTGATTTTCAAATTTAGCATTTTGGAGCATTTTCAAATCTCAAAATTAGCACTTTGTAGCAGAATCATAAATTTGTATTTATTTGACTATAGGCACCGTGCGCTTCAACGTGTGCTGCTCCGCGCGGCGGATTTGGCAAACACGTAAGAGTAGCAGCTGTTCGCTGTGCGTGTAAACAAATGCGTTCGTACCTCGTTAGATCAGTCATTCTTTGCAACAAATAGATGAAGCAATGCAAAACGAAAGCAGAAGGACATTTAATAGGTATTGCTGCGTTGTTGGATGCCACAATTCTCCGCGTAACACTACCCGTGATGTGACATTTTATAGATTTCCTAACAGACCATGGGAGAAAGAGCTAGGAAGAAAGTGGGTTCAAGCTGTCAGCAGAAAGAATAAAGTACGCTTTTTCTTTAATAAATAGTTCATTGAGAAATAATTGAAAAACATATCACCTACCTACGCCTACCTATGCCAAGGAAGCGTAGACCCACGCAGGTTTGACCTAACCCTGTTGACAGCAAACAAATCAGGTTCGGCCTACTAATATTAGGCCTAGCTAGATTGTCTCTGTACAATATATTTGACACTTTAGTTTGTACGGAGGCTACATAGGATGTGATTATTTGATTCACAATCACCAACAAAACATAGATAGGACTAGATAGGCCTAGGTCTAGCCCTACTGGTAGGCCTAATTGTCACAAGTGTCAACAATGGTTTCAAACAAGTAGGCATAAGGTTAACACATTTAGTTACTTAGTGGATTTACTGGATTTATTTTTGGTTTGGTTTGGGTTTGGGTAGGTTTGGGGTAGGCCTATTTGAACTAGTTGAAGGTTTGGGCCTACCCCAAACCTGTGGTTCGTCTGTCTTTTGACAGTCCCGAGTGTGAGTTGATGAATGTCAGAGTGGCGTAAATGTGTTTGCACACTCCGGCTCCCGCAGCGCAACTACATTCTCTCGCAACAGCTACCCGGTCTTTATTTATCTAAAAGAATATATATAGTACAATTTTATAGGATAACAAAATCCAAATTATGTTACTTCTTTAAATTGGCTTCGATAACTTATCTCAATCTTCACGTCATACGGGGGTAGATTGACAGACGTCTGACGTACAACTTCAGGTGTTATAAAAGTTGCCTGCAGGATTTCTTATCTTATATTCGGTGACATTTACTACTTGGCCACTTTTCAACAATCCCATACCCTTCTTAAATGAATTAGAGGACTCATAACCCGGCAAGACGTTTTTAAATCCATATTTTATTATTAAATCGCCGAGTTGTGGCTCCATTTCAATACGTGGGTATCGTTCTGCAGTAGGCGAGGGAGACTCTTACCTGGTGCGCGAGGCGGCCGCCAGTCCGCGCCAACAGTCCTAGCGGTGGCGCGCTCACCGGCCATGCACGGTGCCTATACAATACATACTTTGTTTATTTTCATGCGTTTTAATGTGATTGAGGCACACACGAGTCACTTTGTCCATTTTCATGTAAAAAGATTACCAATCGCGACGAGAACTATTAACAAAACAATGAAACTACGCAACAAGTCTTCTGCTTCCATGCGCTTTAAGTGTGGTTGGAGACGGAAGATCGGTCAAGTAGTACTCTGTAGTACTACTTCACCGATCTTGGTATAGTTCCGTGTGTCACGTGGTTTGCAGTCAATGACGTCACACTTGTATAGATAGGCAAGTCAGTAAAGGGTGCAACCATTGCATTGCTTGTTAGTACGCATACCAGCTACTCCCGACACGCCGGGAATTTGTAACAGTTAGCACACTTTACTCAACAAAGTTTTCGGACGACTTTTGATCACTTTCAGGCACTGTAGGCATGGTTTTACGAATTTCTATTAGTTTTAAAAGTGAAAACTAGACAGAATCGCGCTTTCATAGCTAAAAGTAGCATTTATGGCATCTATTCATAATCATCGCAGTTTGTCACGAATTCAAAAACAGTTTTACTGGACGGTAATAACCCCAAAACATCAACAATTGTCAAGAAAACATGTTAAATTTCAAATTCGCATCTATAGCATATGCGAAAAACTCCCATCTCTAACAATAATACATGGTCACCGCTTGTCTGATGCCTGTTCACTGGCTGGCTTCCATTACCCAATTGTTGTAGATACAACACTCTAGCATATATCACAGCTTCAAAAATAGTTATTAATCTCACAAATTAATACATTTCTTTAGGACAAACCCTGGAGTGGCCCCTGTTAAGTTATGTTATGTCTTCTGTTATATAATTCATGTGTAACTCCCTTAGAACAATGTGGATCATGATGCGTCGTGAGAAGCGTGATCGGCGTCATTTCAAGCGAATGAGATTTCCCCCGTTTGATGATGAAGAGCCGCCACTTGATTATGCCGACAATGTCTTGGATGTGGAACCTCTCGAAGCAATCCAGATTGAAATGGACCCCGATGAAGACGCACCTGTCAACAAGTGGTTCTATGATCACAAGCCATTGGTTGGAACCAAGTGAGTGCATACATTTCAGTTTATTCTACCATGTACTAAATGTAGGTTTAACTTGGAGAAGTGCATGTTTTGGTAACACATCTAGGTTGCCTACCCCCCCTTAAGAAGAGCGAAGGATACCTCTACGTCAAAAACCGGAGAAAAGTTGAATTTTTTAATTATATCTCAAGATTGAAACACAATATCGTAAGTAATCATAGCGCTGTGGTTTGATAAGCCCTACAGACTGAATGATAAATGTATTTAATAGGGATGTGCGGGTACCCGAACAACAGGTATTTTTCGAGTAGCAAAATTTACCCGAGGGCGGGTCGGGCCGTAAATTATGCCCGAAAAAATCGGGTCGGGTAGTACAACCCACTTTTTAGGTTATGGTTGTTAAAAATTGTGAATTTCAAGACCAAGCTGCAAGACTGGGATGCTTGGGAGGAACTGATATTTATATGAGGATGCCTTACCTTCTATCTTACTTTATTATTACCTAATAATACTTATTTTAAATTTACTTTGCATACAATGGGGCAGTGTAGGTGAATAACAGTATTTCAGGATGTATTCTGACCATTTCTGACAGTGCTCATATAAAAAAGATAGCGACCATAATGCCAGAAACCCACCGCCTTCTTGGCGGAAATAGCACTAAATAGGGCGGGAAATTCAAATTTTCAAATACTTTGAAAACCGAATCTGGTAGATTCGTATTCAAACTTCATGGATTCGTAAACCAAAACATTTTATCTAACGTATTTTTTCTAATGGATAAATTGGTTTAAATTTTTACTTTTCTACACTACCCGACCCGAGCCCGAGGGTACTTGGAAGTACCCGACCCGAGCCCGACCCAAGTTCAAAAATCACTACCCGCACATCCCTAGTATTTAACATAATAATCAGTATGACTGATTTTTATTTCATTACTAATGAAATGAGTATCACAGTCATACTGATTATAATGTTAGATGTACATTTATCATTCAGTCTGTAGGGTCTGGGGGGGTCTGTGGTTTGATAAGCTTATCAAACCACAGCGCTATGATTACTCAGATTTTCGATTTTGTATTTCAATCTTGAGATATAATTAAAAAATTAAAATTTTCTGCGGTTTTTGACGTAGAGGTATCCTTTGCTCTTAATGTTTTAAAGTGGAAAGTGAATGTTTCTTTTTTTAGAACTTGAAGCTTTTGATCAGCTTATCTTCTACTTAGACTAATACCCCTTTTCCTGAGGTCAGTTTTGACATTGATCAAATTTAAATATGAGATTTGTCTTAGGCCCGGTATTTCAATGTCCAGTTAAAATCTACTTTTCAGTTAAATTGTTTTCGCCATGACAACGGCCAATAGAAATACACCAAACTTGGCTTACCTGACAGTTTAATTAACTTGACACTTTAACTGGACATTGAAATACCGGCCCTTAGAAGAATAAGCCTGGTAGGCTCTATGCCTGTACTATTCTAATTACCTCAATTGTACCCATGGAGGTGGCTCAGCAGTAGCGTGTGAGACTAATTCGGCCGGTCACTGTTTCGATTCTGGCCATTGGCAATCCTGACAAAAGTTTTTTTCCTATGTTTTGCCTACTCAAATGCAAGCATTGAGTGGACTACAATAGCTCTTTCACATTCCTTCCATACTATCCAAATAGCTTGATAACAAGCTGGTCTCCTGACGGGGCATGTCGCGTAGTGCTAAATTGTGTACCCTAATGCAGGTATTCCTATGATCAATACAATTGAGCCCTTCAGACGCAAAGTTAACCACGTCCGTTAAGAGCGAAGGATACCTCTACGTCAAAAACCGCAGTAAATTTTCATTTTTTAATTAAATTTTGTTGTGAAATTGTGAAACCCAAGCTGACCCTGCCAGAAGCAGGAAACAGCAAAAGATAATGATGATCAGGGGATCGTACCGAAAATATTTTAATTTCGGTTCGGTTTTTGTTTCGGGAGAATCATTTCGGTTCGGTTTTCGGTTCTGTCCTAGCAAATAAAAAATAACGGTTCGGTTCGAACCGGTTCAGCAATGTTCGTATTCGACATTTTAAAAGTGAGGAAATAGCATACAAAAAATCACTATTTTTTTGTTTGTCATACTGTATTATCGAATCTCTTACCTTCATGATCACGTTGCAGTCCTTAATCTAGCACGACGACTCATTTGTGGTTGCGTTACATTTAAAAAGTTACGGAATACAATACATATTCTTTTTTCCTACCCATATCTACGAAACGGAAGCTGAAACGCGACTGACATAAAAGTAACAGTGCATGGTCATTTGCCACAAAAGTTTTTTTTATGTTCGAAGGTGGGGTTTGCACGTGTTCCGACAGCGGAGTCTCGTCTTAACCCTGTAATTATCAGATTAGTGTCAACGGTCAAGACTCAACATAATATTTATGTAGGCATATTCGTCTCCAAGGTTCTTGATTTATAACTTCCAGGAAAGTGGAAACCAAAATCTTCTGTCGGTGCGTTTTGTGAACTTCGCCGAACACATCTTCCAATTGTTAACAATATGTCAACCAACTATCATGGTGCCAAAGGCTGTTACCATTGTGTATACTTTCCGTTCCTATAATTGCAAATATAAAAGGAACTCGGCCATCCATCGAGTATTGTCATCACCAACCTTTCAAAGGAAGACCTCCCAAATCCCAGTGGAACAAATTGCAGAACTTCCAAAAATAATTTTTCCCTTTGCATTTTTTGTTTTTATATTTTTATTTATATTGGAAGTGGCATATTTGGTGGCAACACCCCCTTACCTGACAATGTTGGAACAAGGTGTACAGATAAAAAAAAAAAAAAATTGCAATTTTGAGATTTTGATATACGGAGGCTTGTACCGAAAAGAACCGAAAAAAAAACCGATAACCGAAACCCAAAATATCGGTTTTCGTTTCGGTTTACGGTTTGACCACTTTTTCATAACGATTTTCGGTTTGGTTTTCGGTTCGGGAAAAATAACGTTTTTTCCGGTTTTCGGTTCGAATCCGGTTCGATCCCCTGATGATGAATTATATCTCAAGATTGAAACACAAAATCGAAAATCTGAGAAATCATTGCTCTGTGGTTTGGTATGCCCTACAGACTGAATGATAAATGTATCTAACATTATAATCAGTAGGCCTATGACTTTGATACTTATTTCCGTAGTAATTTAAGGAAATAATAAATTATCAACATACATGGACATGGAGAACTTCGCTACTCCCCCCTACCCGATAATTAATGTTGGAAACGGGGTCAAGATATATATATATATAAGTATCACAGTCATACTGATTAGCCTATAATGTTATCAACATTATTATCATTATTATCAACATACATGGACATGGAGAACTTCGCTACTCCCCCCTACCCGATAATTAATGTTGGAAACGGGGTCAAGATATATATATATATAAGTATCACAGTCATACTGATTAGCCTATAATGTTGGATACATTTATCATTCAGTGTGTAGGGCTTACCAAACCACAGCGCTATGATTTCTCAAATTTTCGATTTTGTGTTTCAATCTTAAGATATAATTAAAAAATGAAAATTGTCTGCGGTTTTTGACATAGAGGTATCCTTCGCTCTTATAGTTAGTTTATACTTTAGGGCCTATAGTTTTAAGTAAAGAATGTTCGAACATTTCCAATTTCTATAATTGGCTTATAATTCTGAAAAGTGCTTTATTTAGTTCATACCAACTGTAGTTACTTTGCACAAAAGCATTTGCATTTTTTTTTACAATTCAATCCTAGGCCTAGTCAATTTTAAATTTAATTTTAAATTTTAAATTTTAAATTCTAAAATTCATTAATTTACGTGTAAAAAAAAAAAATGATATACAGTTATAGTAAGAGGTGTGCGAATCTATACGTATGTTTTTGGTTTCGAATCCGAATCAAATCTTAGGCTACAAAGAATCACGAATCAGAAGCGAATCCGAATCTTTTCCAATTTTGAATCTAATTTTGCTTGTTGTAGGTTCTATGCTACCTACAACGAATGATCTTTAAAATGGATAAGCTAGGTAGTAAGTTTCAGCCAAAATATGCCAAGAACAACTATAATTTACAAGTTTTTATGAAACCATTTTAACTCTTAATGTAACAAATGTAAGCATACTAATTAGGGATGTCAACGATTACGATTAAATTGATAAGAGCAATCGATTATTAATCAAAAACGATTAATCGATTATTTAAAAAAAAATCGATTTTAAATTTTCACGCTTTTTTTAAATTTAGTTCTCAAGATCCGCCGCCTATTCAAGCGCGAGCGCTAGCGCTAGCATCGCTATTGCGCTAAGAACAAGAAGACCCATCATTCCTGACAGCACAGCTGCAGCATTCACGTAAATTTCAATTACGCTGCACATGAAAGTAATATTGGGACGCATATTCAGCATACTTAATTACTTATTGGTACAAAAAAAACAGAAAGTGAATAACTATAGCCCTTCAGGCCTAACTAGGACAGAAATTATCGTCATTATCGTCGAAATCTTGGACAGAACAAAACAAAAAAACTCCGTGGCGTAAAATATTTCGATAGTCGAAAAGAATGTCGAATGATTATTTCGACCCACACACTCCGTGCGAACTCGTGGCTTGCGCGGGCGATTCAAACTAACTAAAACCAGACCGAAGTTTGAAAAAAACTTGCTACTATACCGACATTTTACAAAACGATTAAAATCGATAAATAATCGATTATGAAGGTGAAAGTGAATTCGATTATCGATTATAATAATTTAATCGTTTGACATCCCTAATACTAATAATATAAAGAAAATAATAGTATGCTCAACAAAGCAAGTTTATAGTAGGACTCCAGTTTATAAATGAGTTAAGTAGGGTTGGTAAGATTTAAGAGGTAATAAGTAGGGTTATGGTTAGGCCAACCTATGTACACTATCTTAAAATATCATGTTTTCATTTTGCATTTAAAATAACTAGGCATTTTAAACAAGTTAACAAACTAGATTATAATTATTTTCATTAACTTGTCAGAATATGAAAGTTATCTTTCCAATCTTGTAGCTCTGGCCTTGAAGTATGACAATGGTGAGCATAGCCAGAAATCCACCGCCTTCGTGGCAAAAATGGCGCGAAATATGGTGGGAAATTCAAATTTTAGAAACTTCGAAAATTCGAGTTCGTGAAATAAATTCGAATCTGACTCAATACTGGATTTGGATTTTTGTGGATTCACACCCACTAGGTATAATCAATTCATGAATATCCCTCAAAGAAACAAATAAATAAAGTCGAGTCATTTGTGTAGACTACATATGAACAGTAGGCCTACTTCCTATTTAATATTTCCCTTATACTGTATTTTAAATTCTTCTGCATGTTTTTTTTTTACACTAACACTTATTTTTGACCAATATTTAACACTTTTTCGTTTTCGATCTTATTTCGCAAATACAAAGATATTTCGCGGTTAAGCTCCTAATCGCATTATATTTAATATTTCCATAACTAGCATGCTCACACGACGTCTTCTCCACAATTATCATTATAACTACAGTTTCGTTTTATTTCGTAACACGAATTTTACTTGGTTCTATCGATTATTATTATTATTATTATCCCTACACTACCTATATGATTCTTCTGTACGAATATTGTAAGTGGGACTGATCAGTGTCATTGAGTTTTGAATGTAATTTGTTTCTAGGTATGTCAATGGATCAACCTACCGGAGATGGAACCTGGCTCTCCCTCAAATGGCTACTCTTTACAGGCTTGCAAATCAACTCCTTACAGATTTGGTGGATTCTAATTTCTTTTATCTTTTTGATCACAAGTCATTCTTTACTGCCAAAGCCCTGAACATGGCAATACCAGGTGGACCAAAGTTCGAGCCACTTATCAAGGACTCAAACCCTGCGTAAGTTTAACCTTATTGCGTGTTCTAATGTGGGCATATTGCCCTACCATTATGCTAATCAAATCTTACATATTAGTTTTACATTTATGGAATAGATAGCACTAGGCCTATACAGTACAACCTTGATATAACGTCGCTGAAGGAACAATTGATTTTCGACGCTATATCAAGCACGACGTATCAAATTAACTTAAAAAGGTAACTGATTTATAGCTTAGTTTGAAGTAAATGTACTCTTTGAGGCAACATCAATAATGAAGGAACTGAAGTAGTGACAGATTAGATTTGTTGCAGAGTATGACCTGCAGTATTCTATAACCAAACAAAAATGCAAAACATTTTCAAAAAAAAGGCCAAGCCCAAAACGGAGAAGATCAACCATTACAAACCAAAGAGGGCACACGTACAAAAAACGCAATTTCAAAAGAGGCTCAACATTTAACCCATTGGCTTAGACTTACGAGACTCTCTCGTAGTAGCGTGTACGCGTAATTAGACTTACGAGACAGTCTCGTAGCCGTAAGTTTTAAATTTTCCGCGCCTCTCTAGTTGTCGCTACTATATTAAATTTGGTATCGTTATGCAGTGCCTTTCATCAGCTACGTGTTGGTATCGAAATAGTTGCAAGTTTTCAACACAGGTAGCAGCAGGCGCCTGATACATTTGTCGCGGTGCACGCTGAGTGCACAGAACTGCTGCGCAATACTGTATCACCTGTTGGTCTGTTACTCGTGAAATATGGCGTTACCAAGTCACAACAAAACAGTTTCTGCAGATTATATTTACGATTTATTGAATTATAGTGGAAGTGACATATCAGATTATGAAGAGGACATTTCGGACAATGATAGACGTGATTCAGAGTATGATAGTGAATAGTGATGTAAGTGAAGCGGTGAGCGAAGCGGACAGTGGTGGTAGGCCTAGCCAGAGTGACAATGACAGCGACGCGATTGGAGACAGTTCCTCTGAAGATGAAACTGACAACGATAACGGGCCTCGACAACCAGCACAGAAAAAACGAAAAGCTGTTCCAAGTAGGCCTACTTGGAACTGGGTGGATGAACCCAATGATCCTCAAGATATTGCATTCAAAGCCAATCCAGGCATTGCACAATGGGTAAGTGACAGCTTTCAATTTGGTGGCACTGAACTCGATTTTGTGAATGCCTTGTTGTCAGAGGAGTTTTGGGCCTCAATTGTTACTGAAACTAATAAATACGCTGCTGCCCAACTTGCTGACGATAGCCGAAAAGCAATGAAAGATGACAGCAAGTGGGTAAATGTCACTGAAGACGAAATGAAGGCCTTTTTTTGCTTGTCAATTTTGATGAGCCAAGTAAAGAAAAGTACGGTGCAAAGTTATTGGAGTACACGTAAATGTATTGAGACTCCATTTTTTTCGGCAACAATGCCTTACACTAGATTTCGATCTATAAGTCGCTTCCTGCACTTTGCTGACAACGAAACGGCGGACCAACACGACAAACTAAAAAAGCTTAGGCCTGTCCTGGACTACATGGAGAAACAGTTTCAGAACGTTTACACCCCAAGACGTGACCAGGCCATTGACGAGAGCCTGATGAAGTTTCGTGGGAGACTGGGCTACGTGCAATTCAATTCCTCCAAACGAGCCCGTTTTGGGATCAAATTTTATAAACTGTGCGAGTCGGAGAGCGGTTTCTCCACAGCTTTCAAGATATACACGGGGCATGAAAATGACCGAAACACGGACATCTTAGCCAGCGAGGAGGTGGTCCTTACCCTAGCCATCCCCATTCTTTACAACGGGTATGTGCTGCACCTCGATAACTGGTACTCGTCCCCTGAGCTGTACCAACAGTTGTTGAAGGACAACACCCATGCCCTCGGGACGGTACAGGCAAATAGGAAAAACATGCCTGACGTGTTCAAAAACACTAAAATAAAAGAAAAAGGAGCTGCAATATCAAGGTCATGTAATGAAATACTTGCAGTCAAATGGAAGGACCGCAAGGAAGTCCATATGCTATCAACACTCCACTCTGATATTGATAAGGTCATAGTGGTACGCCAGAGAATAAATGAAGAAGTGGAGAAACCACAATGTGTGGTTGATTACAACAAGAGGATGCTGGCAGTTGATCGTCAGGACCAGGTCCTAGCCTCTTTCCCGCTCATGCGAAGGTACATCAAGGGGTACCGAAAATTTTTCTTGTACTTGATGGACATGTCTTTGTTCAATGCATTTGCATTGTACAAAATCCATTCAAAAAACAAAAAACTTCATTACTCTGCGTTTCGCATCAACGTTGCCGAGCAACTACTGTCTACCCTCCAACTCCCAGAACGACTGACACCTGGAAGGCCACCGATTGCCGACAACCCTTTACGACTGCAAGCGAAGAACTGGGGACACTTACCGGAACACATTCCGCAAACAGCTAAGAAAGAGTTGCCAACGAAGCCCTGCAAAGTTTGCAGAAGTCACAAGAAAAGGAGCGAGACCAGGTGGCAGTGCGGAAAATGTTTGGTTGCGCTGCATCTACCCGAGTGCTTCAAGTCAAGGCCTACCATACGGTGCTGCACTACTAGAATGTAGGCGTACCCTACTTCCAATGTAGGCATAAGCTAGAAAAATATATCGTTCGCTGGTATACTAGGCAAATAACTATAATAAGTAGGGATGTCAACGATTACGATTAAATCGATTCGATTAATCGATTATTAATCGAAAACGATTAATCGATTATAAAAAAAAAAATCGATTTTAAATTTTCGCGCTTTTTTAAATTTAGTTCTCAAGATCTGCCGCCTATTCGAGCGCGAGCGCTAGCGCTAGCATCGCTATTGCTCAGTTTCATTTACAGTAGGCCTAAGAACAGCAACAGCATAACTTTGCGTCATAATTTGAGCCGAATTTCCAGACATATTTTGAATAGCTGTGTCTAGTTGCCTACCCTAGACCCAGCATTCGACGCCTACGATCTATAAAAATACGAGTTGTTATGTTTGTTCACAAATAACAACAGAAGTAAGGTTAGAAAAGTCGCTACGATTTTTAGTTCACATCACGTAAATTTTAATTACGCTGCACATGAAAATAATAATATTACGACGCATATTCAGCATACTTAATTACTTATTGGTTAAAAAAAAACGGGAAGTGAATAACTATAGCCCTTCAGGCCTAACTAGGACAGAAATTATCGTCGAAATCTTGGACAGAACATAACAAAAATACTCCGTGACGTAAAATATATCGATAGTCGAAAAGAAGTCGAATTGCGAACTCGTGGCTTGCGCGGGCAATTCAAACTAACCGAAACCAGACCGAAGTTTGGAAGAAACTTGCTACTATACCGACATTTAACAAAACGATTAAAATCGATTAATAATCGATTATGGAGGTGAAAGTGAATTCGATTATCGATTATAATAATTTAATCGTTTGACATCCCTAATAATAAGATAAAAAGTAAAAAAGTTTCCTATTTCATTTCTATTTTTATATGTATTATCATTATTATCATTATTATTGTTTTTAATTGATGTGATGTGTGTTTATATGTATTGAAAACGCTTAAGAATATAATTTTTAACATCTTCCTACAAAAAAAATGACAAAATTGTGCTTTCCCTATCATAAACTGAAAAAACACCTTTTTCCAAAAATAATAGGTTTTTCTATGGTCGGACAGTGAAAAATAAACTCGTAAGCCAATGGGTTAAAGGGGTGATATATATGGCAGGGCTGGGGCATACATCCCTCGTGGGCGCTGAGCCGACAGCTGCCGCCAGCCCGTGATAGCGGTCTCCCGGTGACGCGCGGCCGTACAGTTGCGTCCAAAAAACACTTACGTAGCGGTCGCTGAAACTTGTTTCCACGTTGACATTTATAACCGAAAACCGATTAATCGAGGTAAATATTGATCTGGGACTGGAAAAATAAAGTGATCGATGCTGACGAACGGTACGGCGAGCAAAGATATTGGGAATAAAATGATTGTTACTTTCGGCTGGGACTATTCGAAATAAATACGACGATTTTCACGTATAACATGTAAAATATATATTTAGGCCTAAACACCATTTCAACCCCCCCCCCTCACCGCCCCTACGTGTGCTAGATCACATGTTGAAGGGAATTGTTGTACTGCTGAATGAGGAGACTGCCGAGAGCCGCCATCTCCACTCATTACCAACGAAAACAAATGTAATTATTGTAGTTATACGTTTTTACTTTTTTGTACTTAAGCCCTATACGTTTTTTTCGGTTTGGCCCTTGGAAAACGTATAATGGAGGCTCCACTGTATTGTTTTACTAATGTAAGGGAAGTTTATTTAGCAATGTGCTATCGCATTTGACGTTATATCAGGTGATGTATTATCAAGAGAAAATTAAAATTGCGTCTTGTGGGGTTTTGCCGGGACTTAATCAAAACGACGTGATAATGCGAACGACGTTGTATTGGACGACGTAATAACAAGGTTGTACTGTATGCTATGCTTGTTTTTAAGAGTTGTTGATACAATTTAAATAAGGCTAAATAATACCTACTGCATTTTGCTTTTTATAGGTATAGTTAGAGATGCAAGAAAATGGTTTTATTTTTCTTCACTTTTCGTTTGAGAAATTGAGAATTATGGTGTTTTGTGGTGTTATTGTTTTTGTAATCAAAAATCATGTTTTTACATAAAATCATTGATAAAACTAAAAAAGGTTACATTTTCTAAACTATTATATGTGTATGGTCCTAAATGTATATATACATAGTGATGGGCGTCAAAGATTAGATTAGACTGCAGAGAAGTAAGTAGTGATGATGCGGACTGCTTATTTTCGCTTTTTATCTCGTAATTCTTGTGAAGATTTGAACAGAAGGGAATACAAAATTACGAATTACTGTTAATAATGGTGTTATTTTGCTAGAAAGTGGCAATTATGGTGTTATATAGCGAATAAACTCATAATTCGTTTTATAAGCATTTTATGGTGTTATTTCGCGATTTGAATCTGAATCCCAGTGACGCATAACGTAAAGAAATGTTGAAACCTGGGGCCGGATTCACAAGAGGTCTTAACTTAGGCCTGGCCTAACTTTAGAACCACTACGCCATTGGCTGATATGGACCTACACACAGCCTCGACTCGACGTTGCTAAGAAACCCTAGTAAATAACAAACACTTGAGACAAATATTTAGGCCCGGTCTGAGTTGGTATTCACAAGAGGTCTTAACTTAGGCCTGGCCTAACTTTAGAACCACTACGCCATTGGATGATATGGACCTACACACAGCCTCGACTCGACGTTGCTAAGAAACCCTAGTAAATAACAAACACTTGAGACAAATATTTAGGCCCGGTCTGAGTTGGTCTTATCTTTCTTCAAAGATGGTGGCAATGCGTCTATGACTTCGAAGTGTGAACATAAATAAATATCGTTTACTTACCTTGACATACACATTTCTCTGTTTTTAGATTGTGGAGGTATAAGAAAACAAAACACTAAACTTTAAAACACCGCCTTGACAATATTTTAAGTTCACTGTGATTTCCACGAAAGTAGCTATCAATTGGGCCGTGTAGTAGGCCTATCATGGATTTATAATAGCACATACGGTACAGCAGGACTTAGGACCGGTCCTAAGTTAAGACCTCTTGTGAATCCGGCCCCAGCACTCGAGAGTGTTTTGTTACACTTTTCGTTTTATCGCGCATTGCGAAAAACTTGCATCTCTAGGTATAGTATACTATCTTATGTGTGCACTGTGTAATAGATAATACTAATACAGTACATAATAAATGAAATGGCAACAATTCCTCAAGATGTCCATGCTCACCATAAGATTTGAATCTGAACACAAAAACCATAACGTGTCTAAGGAACGCGCAACCGACTATGGCCACTAAACCTGCTTGGGTTCAGCTTTAGGATATTGAATGAATATAATTTTAACTAGGTATACTAGTCATCGTCATCATCATCATCATCATTTTCCATCGCCGTTTCCTGCTTCTGGCAGGGTCAGCTTGGGTTTCACAACCAAATTTTTCCACCTCTTCCTATCTTCCCACAATCGTACTTCCTCTACTTGCTCCCAGTTCTCTTCTCTCTTCTGTAAGTCTTCAGCAATCTTTTCCTTCCAACTCTTTCTTGGTCTTCCATCTCTTTTTAGGTATACTAGTAATCTGTCATTAACCTTACTATTTTTCTAGGGATGAGGACTGGAATGAATTTAATGATATAAACAAGATCATCATTCGTCAGCCAATTCGCACAGAATACAGAATTGCTTTTCCATACCTATACAACAATATGCCACACTACGTTCATCTGTCATGGTAAGATATTTGAAGTTGATCCATAGAATTATATACCTAATATGCTGGTGCAGTACCCTAGGCCTACTAGCCTGTATGTCTAAAATGGCAGTCATCTAAAGAGTTCATCCGAGTTCTGCGAAATAAATACCTTCCCCTCATACCCCCACCAGTGCCCGCGCACCGATGGAGAGCGGCAGTGAAAGATCTAATCTCGATCTAATCTCCGCAGCAGCAACAACATCAACAAAACAACAACAACAACAAAAATAATACTTTTGAGCGGTCATCTGTCATCGAATTAAATAAACCAATTTCAATACAAATAAATTTGGCATCTGTTTTAATTATTATTTATTTTAAATGTTATTATTTTGTGAATCATTTTACGTGACAATATTTTCAGGAAAAAACAATAAAAATACGATTTTGAACGAAAAAATAGGTTTTGTAAATTTTAATCTGCACAGACTTGGGAGCCTATTTTTATTGAAGTGGTCGATATTAAACGCAGTGCACTAGTAATCAATTAGCATAGATTCAAAATACCGTCCACCTGGTAATTTCTGTTCCACAACAAAAGTATTTTCTTTTCGTTGGGAGTACGGGAAGTATAGGAAATACAAGTTGGCTATTTTGTAGTAAATGTTCTCGCCATCTGGAATATGTAAGTTAATAATTTTAAATCGATCTGATAAATACTTTATATGGAAATTACATTTAAATAAATAATGTAACGAAAAATCAGTCGAAGCTACAATCACTAAGCACTGCCTTCTAGACGTCGCCAAAATTACATCGATCAGACCATGGATTTATAATAGTACCTTCACAGCATAAGACGACACCCCGCTAGGATATTTAGAGTGCCTTTGATTAAATGTACATTGAAGTTCACCGAATCTCCACTAGGAGGATAGAGAGGGTCTTGGGTTAAGTGGAAAGCTTTGCACTGATTGAACAACGGCGGAAACTTTGAACCTAAGGACAGAATGGACGTGGATGTATATGCACTCGCTTATCAACGCGTCTCACAGAGCGTTTTCCTAGTACAAAAACAGCTATAACAATGTAATTTCTTTTTTTCATGCCTTAGATTCTAAGTTTATATGTACATAACTAAAACAGTTTTTCTTCCTAAAGTTCCAAAACTTGGTGCATGTTTTAGTCCATATTTTTACTTCACTTGATCTAAAACCTTGGACGCTTGATGGTGCTGGGGCATGCTGCAGAATGCTAAAACCAAAGCATTTCCAACAAGTTTCATACTTACTTGGTACTTGTTGTCAATAAAATGTAGTCTTTGCATGTACCTCAATAAAGCTCCTCTCACAGTTTGTTTGAAGTCATTTTGGAGACATATAGTTGATTTTACTAGCAGTGTGAGATATCAAATTGTGATTTTATTTGTTGCTTTGTTAAGAGTTCAAAGTGACTGCTGAGATCACATACATATAATTTTATTTATTATAATGTAGATATTTTTGTAGCTCGTTAGTCATTACTCATTAGCTTTATCTTATTACTGTAGTAGGCTTTAACTTCTTGATTTTAGATAGATAATACTATTGTTAGTTTATATATTGTTTGTTTTTGTTTTTATAACATAGGCTAGGCACAATGATAAAATAAAAAATGTCAAGAGTTGTTGAATAGTTGACTGACAACTGCATTAATGAATGATTGATAATGATAGGTCTATGAATTCAGCTCATACAAATTGGGGACATTGCACAGTGGCAGATCTAGACTTCAGTCATGGGGGGGGGGGACTATAGAGAAATAACTTAACATTTCCTACTTCCATTTGCACTACACTCCCCTCCAGCCCACCCCAAGATTACAAAATAATAGACAGTGGAAATTTTGGATGAGTGGACAAATGCAAAAATAAAATATATGTATTAAAATTCTAGGGAGACTATAAGGTGACGAATTACGTTAAACTTGGAATGTATTGTTACTAGGGGTCTGCGGGTAGTACTTATTCGAGTCGGGTATGGTTAGTACAAATAACTTCAGGTTGAGTCGGGCAATGGTGTAGGCCTATTTCTAGTGTAGTTTTTCTTCCAATGAAAAGACAACAGATTTTTCCCCATTTATAGTATGTTCAACAATGAAATAAATAAAAATTACAAAAAAATGTTTAAAAAATTAAATTTTTTTTTTTTTTTTGGCAAATTTGATGCTGAGAATTTTCTGATCAGTGTTTTATTTCTGTATACAACACCCCCCCCAATCACACAACACCTTGTGAGATGCAATGCAACAGGTTGACAAAAATCAACCGGGCATGCAAACAATTGGCCTTTTTAATTGTTTCCAATCGTCAACTTGGTAGTAAACTCACAAAATAATTAACGATCATTTAAATAGGGCCTATGTTACTGTTAACAAATTTTGTTTAGGTACCCAAAAAAAGCCTGAATTTGGTTATTAAAAGGCCCCAATTTCGGGTCAGTACAAACACCCGAAACTACCCTAAATTTCGGGTACCTGTGGGAGGATGAACCTACTATTCAACTGTTTTGTTAATATGGATATACTGAAATGCAGTATACTTTTCACACAAAGTTACATCAGGGAGTAATTTTGGTGTAAGTGTAAGTGGTGTAAGTTTGGTGTATAAGAGTGTGGTAAGAGAAAATAATTATTTAATTTTATACTTGTGTAGGCTAAAGTATGTCATTCATGTTCATTCATTTAGTATTTCAGGAAAATGGGCAGAAATAAAATTGATTTGGTTAGGATCTTATCACTTTGCAAAATGTGTAATCCAATTCGTAAGCTAAGTGATATTTAAATATGTTATCACATTCCATTCCCCTTATTTTATACTAAGTCAATAGCATTACAGTATTAATTAAGCAAACGAAGCGAGCATCTCCATTAGACCTTTATGGCACTTCGTTCTGTTTATGTCTGTCAATAGCGGTCGAACGGAAACTTAGATCAACTTGAAAATTTGACCATCCACAAGCCTCAATGTGGATTGAAGGTGTATAGTTTTGTGGCAAAATCGTTCGAAAAGTTACAAAGTTACACCATAGTGTTACTGTAAAATATTTTTCTGAAACAAAATGGAGGCAAAATGTGAGATAGCCATATTTTTATAAAGATATTTCCGGTCTCGAATATGTTTGTGTTATGGCGATCTAATAAGTATTGGCAAAGTTACACAAAAGTTACTCGAAAATATTTGTCTGAAACACAGTAACAGCAAAAGGTGAGGTGGCTATATTATTGTAAATTTTCTTCCTGCCATGAATATACTAATTTAAACGCGATCTGATACGTATTAGTATCAGAAATTACATTTCTATTGCTGTCAATAACTGTTAGTAACGGTGGCGGACCGTGTTGAAAACACTAGACGGAATGACAACGAACATTCTTATATAACAACGCACATTGCACTGCATTCAACAATGTCGGGAAGTATAATAATAGCTATGACTAGGAAAACGCTCTGTTTGACGCGTTGATAAGCGAGCGCGTCAATATCTACGAACTTTCTGGCGAAAAGACTTCAATGCTAATACAAACAACAATTAACAACAATTCAAGAATGCGCATTGCAAAATTTTTTCTAATTTCCATAGCTATTATACTTCCCGACATTGTTGTATGCAGTGCAATGTGCGTTGCTAAGAATTTTCGTGGTCATGTTTTCAACACGGTCCGCCACCGTTACTAACACTTATTGACAGCAATAGAAATGTAATTTCTGCCTCTAATACATATTGGATCGCGTTTACATTAGTATATTCGTGACCGGACAAAAATTTACTATAAGATAGCCACCTCACATTTTGCCATTCCTGCGTTTTAGAAAAATATTTTCGAGTAACTTTCGTGTAACTTTGCCAATATTTATCAGATCGCCATTACATTAACACGTGACCGGAAAAATCTGTAAAAAAATCTGGCTATCTCACATTTTGCCGCCATTTTGTTTCAGAAAAATATTTTGCAGTAACTATGGTGTAATTGCACTGCATTCAACAATGTCGGGAAGTATAATAATAGCTATGAAAATAAGAAAAAATGTTGCAATGCTCATTCTTGAATTGTTGTTAATTGTTGTTTTTATTAGCTTTGAGATCGTTTCGTCACAAAGTTCGTAGATATGGACGCGCTCGCTTATCAACGTGTCATATACACTCCATACCAGTCCGGCATGTCACCGCGAGATGTGGCATTTTACTCTACAGTCTCCTAATGGAATGCTAATAGCTCTCATTGCCTGGACTCTTGTCCACCGACTTCTGAATGGCTGCATACCTGCGTCGGGACTCGCAGCGCCATATCTCATATTTTGATCATGACGGTTGACAACCTGTCAATAAACAACTGAACCAACTACTAAAAAGTAGTTTTTTTGAAATTTTACGAATATGTGTACACTACGTGAATGTACGTGGAATTACATAAATAGCGGTTTTTGAATTTCGTTTGTAAGATGAAAAATACGAGACTTATGAGTGAGATTAAATCATTTGGACTCGTGATACAAGAGCATTAACAACAAGGTAAATTTAAAGGAAGCCAGGCTCAATAATATTTTTTTCCACAAATAAGACACTTATCACATCCACATCTCGCCCCAACGTTGACAGCGCTACTCAAGGGGTGGACAATACATCCCCTACGAACCGGTTTTTTATGGTGACATGACAGCCTGGTATAAAGTATGCCTATAGAGCATTTTCCTAGTTTTATTTAACATCACATCTTACAATGCATGGACATTTTGTACCATGATACAGTCCCTCTAGCTAGCTTCTACCTTTTCATTTTTATCTTTACTAAGAAAAAAATTACAAAGTGAACCTTCATTTACCGCCGCGTTACATGACGAGAAACTCGCGATAGTTGGCTCGCGCGAGCTCCTTGCTATGAGTAGACTTGCACTTGATAGCATAGAACTTGCCGGCAGCCCGATACACGAGCAAGCTCGGAAAAACAACTTCCTAGCGAAAAAAGTTAGCAAGCTCCAATCAAAACCCGTTATTTAACACGTAACTAGTGACACATGAGAATTTATTGACTCCACTACTGATTGAATTAATCATGTTTTGCCTGCAAAATAAAGTAAACATTGCACCATAACCTATAATTACTCAAACAAAGCAGTTTATACACCTGTGTCCTGCTAGGCCTAGTCTCCCTGTGGTTGTGCCATAGCCGACATAATTCAAGAATCAATTTAGGAAAATCGAAAAAGTCACAGCTTGGTGAGCTTGTTTACATAGTTGATCAAGGTCTACTTGATCTCCGCCTAGCGGAGGCTCGTCGAACTCCCAAGTTAGGTCATCGCAAGGGAACTAAAAAAACTGTTATAATAATTAAATATCCGTTGTAGATCATGTAACACAATACTTAAAAGAAAACACCTTAAACAGAAATTTTGATGGAATATAATGATTGAAGATTATAAAATATGATTTTTCCTTTTTAGGAGGTAATTCTATTTGACATCACTTCATTTGTTTTCTTTCACATTTCTCCCATTTGAATAACATGTGATTTTTAACATTGTGGAACGGACTGCGACGACCTTACTTGGGAGTTCGACGAGCCTCCGCTAGGCGGAGATAGTTGATTACAAAATTCTAGCTAGGCCTACCACAGCCTTCTCGAACGTCGGTGTCTGTGAGGCCTACTAGACCTATTCTGGCGGCTACTCTTGTAACCAACAGTTTTGTAATGAACGCCAATAGATGGGGCTAACGGTGCTTGCAATTTATCTGTCGTATATCTGGGATGATAAGAAACTCGCGCGGGCCAACTATCGCGAGTTTCTCGTCGTGTAACGCGGCGGTTATGAATTGATTTTTTTTTTAAATCTGTCATGTTAAGTTTAACTATACAGTACCTCTAAAAGGCATATTTCAATTAGTACTTAGTAGTCTAATAGCCCTACTGTACTGTCGAGCTTAAAATGTACCAATATCTGGTTTATTTTCTTCTCCAATTCATATTATAATTACAAAATACGAAACAAAAATGGATAATTTAATGTGGTTTCAATTTAATATTTCACCTAGATCTACTGTTTCCTGTGATTTTGTCTTCATACTGCGATCTACTTGCTAGGCTATTAAAACCAATTGAGAGGTGGGAAGGTTATTCTGTTAGTGTTAATGTTAATTCTGTTCTGTTAGGTGTTAGTGACTTATTAATTATTAGAAATATTAATAGATAACATAATTTACAGGTATCATGCACCAAATGTGGTATACATCAAGACAGAGGATCCAGATCTGCCTGCATTCTACTTTGATCCTCTGATTAATCCAATTTCTCACAGACATGCCATTAAAGTAAGTTAACAGACTGTTACTGGTGTAATTAGTGATGACATCCGGTCCAAAAAGTTCGAATCAGTTCCTCCACTTAGCAACCAGTTTGGAACCAGTTTTTCAGTAGAAGTGATTTTTGAATTTTTTCCCCTTGTAGTCCTTATTACACATGGTCAAAATATGTAGTGGTTAAACAAATGAAATAATGCAAATTTGTGCTATAATTCTTAGAATTAGTGCTAATTTTAGCTACATATTTTGGAATTGTGCTATAAAAAAAATAATTATTGCTACCTGCACCGGGCTGTACTGATAATTGATAATTGTGTAAACAGAATAGATTAGCCTATACTTCGTGTCAGCTACTAAGTGTTACGTTAGTGTTTTTTTTTGTAAGCGACTGTCCTGCTATGAGCGAAACCGGGTTGAAATTTGGAATTGGTTTCTGGGAACTCGATGTCATCACTAGATGTAATGTTTTAAGTCTTACATGGTAATTGCAGGGCTTCCATTCAGGTTACCAAAGACTCCTCATTTACCATTTTCTAAGAGATCTCCATTCATAAACTTATACAGCACTATAAATAGACTGTATGCTACATTTAAATGCAACTACAATACAATAGAGCAAAGGTGTTATTAGCTGTTAATTGTCAAACTAACAATAGTGTACTATTATTATAGAATACAGTAGTTACACATCAGTTAGAGATAAAATGTCTTGTTAGATTAAAAGGCAACAGGTTGTATCATGTACAAACTCAGGGGCGGTTGAAACAGAGCAGCACACATTATATTGAGCTTGCTGTTCCGGTTACAGTATCTATCTTACCAATACCATCATGCTTGATTTGTTATTTGACTAATGGTAGTTTCCCAACCTGTTGCATGCTATTGAATTTTGCCTTATTTTACATGTTACATGCTGAGAGTTGTGCTGAATAATACATATAACCTGAACGTTATCTAAAATCCAACTGAATCAAGTGTGTTGTGGTTTTGTTTTTATATTATTCATTTTATTCAATCCAGTCAGTGGAACCTTTGCCAGATGATGATGAAGAGTTTGAACTGCCGGAGGAAGTACAGCCCTTCTTACAAGAGACGCCTTTGTATACGGACAACACGGCTAATGGAATCGCTCTCCTCTGGGCTCCCCGGCCATTCAACATACGCTCTGGACGTTCACGTAGAGCAATCGATATTCCCATTGTCAAATCCTGGTATCGCGAACATTGTCCTCCTGGACAGCCTGTCAAAGTACGAGTTAGTTACCAGAAGTTGCTCAAGTACTACGTTTTGAATGCCTTGAAGCATAGGCCACCTAAACCTCAAAAGAAAAGGTGGGTAATGACAGGTGTTCTCTAGCCTTGTTTTGGACTTATTACAACATTTGAGACTGCCTGTGTGGTTTAATAAGCAAAATATGTCAATATTGTAACTAATCAATCATTATGCCTAGTAAATAATCACATTTATATGTACTACGTATTTATATATATTGGAAAGGCCAAAAGGCGGAGTTAATTGGAACTCAGAACAAGATAAAACATGTTCTAGTGAGGGGAAAGGTACAGAAGGACGACAGCTTACCTGAGAAAGTAGATGGGTCGCTTTGAGAAACATATAGATGAGAAGACAAATAAATAAATATACTGAGACTAGGGATGTCAATGGTACCCGTTACCCGCCCGGTACACACGGGTACGGTTCCAACTTTTCAATACCCGTTACCCGGTATTACCCGTTCCCTTCTTCTGTTCAAAACGAAATCAATTCAACATTGCGATATTTTCCCCTACTGACCTCTTTGTGCGAGCGTACGAGCCGCGCTTTTCAATTTGCCGGCATTTAACTTGACACCCCCCCCCCCCCCCCCTCCTCAAGATTAGTCATCGTCGCAAAAAAATGAGACGTAAAGCCCAATTAGTATCATCTTCTGTAGGCCTATGGAAGAATGCTGCGGAACGGTTGCGAGTCCGAGGGAGCGCACCCGCCCGTCGAAGCTTTACCGCAATCATGTTCTCGTGTTCGAGCTCGGACTACGACGTCATCGCTTTGACGCGGCCGACCACCGAATTCATAGCTTTGTTGAATACTTCCGCGATCGTTTTGCATCGAAGACAATGCAACCTGATACCGTTTAACAATATAATGTCTTTCCACAACTTTGCGAATCATTTGACACCCATGACGATAAAACACGTATTTAGTATTATTTACTACCCGGGTAGTCCGGGTACGGCGCGAGGGTACCCGGGTACAACTATTTCCAGGTATTGACATCCCTAACTGAGACGTTTCAGCCAACTCGTGGTCTTGATCACTCAGCGTGAGGCACTTGAATTTTTCCAACATTTTAAAATGTTTTATTGTATTTGCATCTAGTTGTTGTATGATGTATCAATATTCAATACAGGTACAGTAAACCCTCGGTAAAACGAACTCGGTTAGTGCGAATTCTCAGATAATACGAATAGTAAGCAAGACCCAGCCCGCGTAAATAGGACACTCAATGTTAAATAAAACGGATAAAACGAATTTCGCATTATACGTAATACGAACTAATTATTTATCCCCTGAATGGTACTCATACATAATGTTCGTTGTTTAATACGAACTAATAATTTTGAACCCGCACAAACAAAATAATGTGTCCGAGAGTTCAACTCGCAGAGTAGGTGTAGGTATCAAGATTTTTGTCCGCCGAGTGTACGTCGCAGGCAACTATCTTGTTTTGTTGGTGCTTGGTTTTCCCTTCCCCCTCCTCCGCCCGCAGGCGCGATCGGATGCGCGCGCCAGCCCTTACATCTGTTGAGGGGCGTGGCTTGCTCACTGCAACGTGCTCGCTCAGTCCGCCAACTATGCACGCACAAAACATCATACCCGCGTGCTACTATCCATTGGAAAACATTGATTGTTTGTAGATACGTTTATTTTGGCTGGTACTATTGAATTTCGACGTTTTTGCGATATTACGAATTTTTATATTACGAACTGACGATTTCTGGGTCCCTTGATGTTCGTATAAACGAGGGTTTACTGTATATAGATTTATATGTATATATAATATACAGTATATATATATATATATATATATATATATATATATATATATATATATATATATATATATATATATATATATAGGAAATTAGATCAGGCCTAAAGGCTAGTACATGTGTGAGAGGGAAAGAAGGATACGAGCCAACAGCTTACCTGAAACCATTTGGCAGGCTGCGTAGCGTAGATGACACAAAACAAAACAAAAAACACAACACAAAAACTTCTGGACGTTTCAACGCTTCGGTCTTGGTCACCAGAAGGAGAATACTTAAACTAAAACTATTTACAGTAAGCTGTTGGCTGCTATCGTTTATTAATTTTTTTATGGTGTTCATTAATATGTTTCTTAAAATCCTTTCTGGTTGTATTTCGACTGTCAGTTGACATCAATATTCACCCATTGCGCTGTATTTTTAACTTTTATAAATTCTAGGCTTGTGCGGGTACCCGAAAACCTGGTATTTTTCGGGTAGCAAAATTTACCCGAGGTCGGGTCGAGTCGGGCCGTAAATTATGCCCGAAAAAATCGGTCCGGGTTGTACAACCCACTTTTTGGGTTATGGTTGTTAAAAATGTGAATTTCAAGACCAAGCTGCAAGAATGGGAAGCTTGGGAGGAACTGATAGGCCTATTTATATGAGGATGCCTTACCTTCTATCTTACTTTATTATTATTTCCTAATTATACTAATTTTAAATTTACTTTGCATACAATGGGGCAGTGTAGGTGAATACTAACAGTATTTCAAGATGTATTCTGACCATTTCTGACGTGCTCATATAAAAGGATGGCGACCATAATGCCAGAAACCCACCGCCTTCTTGGCGGAAATAGCGCTAAATATGGCGGGAAATTCAAATTTTCAAATACTTTGAAAATTCGAATCGTAGATTCCTATTCAAACTTCATGGATTCGTAAATCCAAAAACATTTTATGTACCGTATTCTGTCTAATCGATAAATTGGTATTAATTTTGACTTTTTTACACTACCCGAGCCCGAGGGTACTTGGAAGTACCTGACCCGAGCCGACTTCAAAAATCACTACTGGACCCGCACATCCCTAATAAATTCATTATAAAACAATTTTTTTTTAAAATTCCTTTTTATGTTTTTGTAATTTCCACACGCACGCTCATCTGCCAACACGGAGCGTTTTACTAGTAATTTTAATATTTTATTGATAACGGATACAGTATAACCATTGAGTTTGTTAGTGTAGGGTAGAGACCCAGCGGCCATTGGCGGCTCTCTGCCAATAAATTTCCCGTGGACTCTAGTAGTGCGAGCGCGTACCGCTAGAAAGCGCTACATGTACCCACTGATGTCAGCGTTCCTGTGGAAAGAAAGGGATACTACGTAGTACGCGCAGATGCGACGTCAGAAGATCACGTGGTGTAGTCCGAGCCTAGGTCTAGGCCCAACTCTTTTAGTCTAGGCCATTACTAGGCTACAATAAGCCTAGGCCTATATTAGTAACGTAGTACTACAGCCTAGTCTATATAATGTATAAAACCTTATATAATGTGTTGTAATAAAGTATTAGCTTACTTATTGTTAACTTTGTGCCCGTTTGACATGTTTATCAGAACAAATGATAATGCTTTAATAACAATATCCACCGCCATCTGGATACTACTACCTTACCCACTTCGCATCTGCGCGTACTACGTAGTATCCCTTTCTTTGCACAGGAACGCTGACATCAGTGGGTACATGTAGCGCTTTCTAGTGGTACGCGCTCGCACTACTAGAGTCCACGGTAAATTTATTGGTAGAGAGCCGCCAATGGCCGCTGGGTCTCTACCCTACACTAACAAACTCAATGGTATAACCACGATATTTCAAAATCAAAAGGACCCCAAAAAACCCATTTCGAAATAAAAAATTTGAAAACAATGTTTTGAGTCAAACAGTAGTTTATTTACACTACTAGAAGTAAAGCTATTGTGGGTTGGGGTTTCGTCGGCCACGTGGAAGATTGTGGAACTGGGTGGTGAGGGGAGTGGGAGTGCAGGCAGCTACCATCAAGGTCAAGTCTGCCGGCTTACGCTCGCTCGTCGGCCACGTGGAAGATTGTGGAACTGGGTGGTGAGGGGAGTGGGAGTGCAGGCAGCTACCATCAAGGTCAAGTCTGCCGGCTTACGCTCGCTCGTCGGCCACGTGGAAGATTGTGGAACTGGGTGGTGAGGGGAGTGGGAGTGCAGGCAGCTACCATCAAGGTCAAGTCTGCCGGCTTACGCTCGCTCGTCGGCCACGTGGAAGATTGTGGAACTGGGTGGTGAGGGGAGTGGGAGTGCAGGCAGCTACCATTAAGGTCAAGTCTGCCGGCTTACACTCGCTCGCCGGCCTTGCGCGCAGCATTGTTTGCGGCAAGCGGGCATTGTCATCTGGTGCATTTGAATTACAGGCTGTTCAAAATCAAAACACATTTCCTGAACATTGGAAAATTTGTTTTCGAAATAGGTGGCATATTTTGTATGGGAAGTAGTTCTCCGGGACTGTTTATCTCTTCAAATTCGGAATTATAGTGAATTTCGAATTATGTAAATTAAAGATCATGTAAATTGAAGGTTGACAGTTGGGGTCAATGTTTTTGTTTGAAATTTGACTCATTTCGAATTACCTGTTTTCAAAATATCGAGGTTATACTGTAATTATTAGCATTGAGTTTATTAGTGTAGGGTAGAGTCACAACGGGCATTGGCGACTGTCTACCGATAAATATGCTGTGGACGCTAGTAGTATACTGTACTTGGCGCGAACAGCTAGGTGATTAAACCGCGCTGATGTGGCGGCACCTAGCGGTTCGCGCCAGTACTACTAGCATACCTGGGAGATTTATGGGTAGACAGTCGCCACTACATATTTGGACTCTACCCTACACTAATAAACTCAATGGTATTAGGCCCGGTCTGATTTTGGTGTTCTGTAGAGAGATTGACCCGAGTCTTCCGACAGAGATTAAGCACTCATTATTTTTGGTTTAAATTTCAGATACTTGTTCCGCTCATTTAAATCCACCAAGTTCTTCCAAACCACCACCCTGGATTGGGTGGAGGCAGGTCTGCAGGTGTGCCGTCAGGGATACAACATGCTTAACCTGTTGATTCACCGCAAGAATCTCAACTATCTTCATCTTGACTACAATTTCAACTTGAAGCCTGTCAAAACACTAACCACTAAAGAAAGGAAGAAGTCACGTTTCGGCAATGGTAAGGGTAGTTTGCATTGCAGGCCTATTGGAAATGTATGACTGGCAGCTTTATGAGGTACTGTTAGTGTTCTACGGAGGCAATGAAAGTGCTTTGAAGAGTAATTAATTAGTAAAGAGAACTCGGGCCATTTGGGAATACAGTCAAACCCGCCTAATACGTTTTCGAAGTGACACCTTAAATTAAACGTATCTCGGGGGAAAACGTATTAAAAACCAACATTTATTTTTAACTATTATTGTGGTCGCTTGTGTGTCAAAACATCATCTGTGCCTACGGGCACCCAGGGGGCAATGAACTAGTGTGATATTACCAACATCGCTCGTGATGAACTGTGGAATGCGGGCGGGCAAGGGGGTGCAGGGATTAGGGTCGTGTTCAGACAGTGAGCCGCCCGCCCCCCCCCCCCCCCCCCTGGCCGACAGTCGCAAGCTTTGTCTAGGCGCTAGCGAGTGGCCTTGGCCGGCAGGCAACTGCCAGCTGGTCCAACTCCTTTCATCACATCCCCCTCCCCCTCCAAGCGACCAACACTTATCTGGCAACAGCTTAGCCGGCGGTTGGCCAATGACAGCATGTCAGTAACCAAAGACTGACTGGCAGCAACTGGCAACTGCGCCTACCCTGCAGACTGCAGTCTTCACGTAGACTTGACCTTGGGCGGTCCGCGCATGCGCAGATGATGCACAACACACGTGAAGTGGGAGGCCGGTACCTGCTACACGAACGTTATCTTTTGTAACGTCGCTACAAATGTGGGTCGAGAACTATCTCGCATGCCAGAGATTGGTGAAAACGTACCTCACGGACAAGCAAGACATAAATCGATGGTTATTTTCGCGTATTAGGCGGGAAAACGTAACGTACGGGAACGTTTTACACGGGTAATTTTAACATTACACTTATGGATGTATTTTCAAGACCTATAATTTTGGATGTCATCTGCGGGAAAACGTAATGAAAGGGAACGTTTTAGACGGGTTTGACTGTACACAGTACAACCTTGTTATTACATTGTCCAGTACAACATCGTTTGCATTATCGTGCCGTTTTGACAAAAGTGAGTTACGTCACCTCAAATGCAGCACATTCGTATTAAAATATTACAGTAAAACCTTCTTTATACGTTTTCGAGGGACCCGAGACGAAAAAACGAGGTAATGGGAAAAACGCACTATTGAAATACTTCAAATGTGTATTTTCAATTCTCATATATTTCTAACAATTAACCCTAGGATATGACAAAGAAATTAAGTATCTAAAATCTTGTAAAAGCTCCTATTATGATGTTTAAATTTAGCCTCGGCCTACCAGTAAGAATGCATTCATTCATTGATTCATCCATTCAAAGTACAAAACGTACAAGCCGCTCTTGTTGACATAACCCCCCCCCCCCCCCCCCCCCCCCCCCCCCGACACCATACTTATCTGAGAAGGGCCGCAAGCGGAGGCCTGACGCAACAGCTGGGCTATAGGCTGTGATGACATAGTAACGCGACATTTTTAAGACGTGGGCAGTAAAAAACTATAGTGGGTAAAAATATTGCTTTCTAGGGTTACTTATGACAGTAAAAGTAGTCCAAGTACGAAGGCAATGTGTGCATAATTAACTCTGTAGTTTGAAAAAAACCTTTTGTAAAGAGAACCACTGGACGAGGATTTGTTACATGGTGAGCAGGTAAAGAACCTCAGTGCCGCCGAGATCGTAGATAAAAGACCCTTTCAGAGACCCCCCCTCGGCCTCGCAGTACGAGATGCGAGGGGCTTCGCAGAACTGGGTGAATGAATGACTAACTTGGTGGCGCTTGAACAATAACAACTTGGAGTTCGGCTCACTGGCCGCCCGGAAATACCGATTATGAGAACACGGAAAATGTACTATTGGATTAAATTACCCTGACAGACTGATTTTTGGGACGCAGTAACGTAAAAAACACAAAATTGGGAAACGTATTAAAGAAATAAATTATGCATAAATGCCATAAGGCTTCGCCAGGACTTCGTAAAAAATGTACAAACGTAAAAAACGTAGAGAAGCGAAACGCACAAAGGCGGTTCTACTGTATAACAAACAAAGACAGGAATCAATATGACAAAGCTAACTTCTCAGTCTTTGTAATGAAGGTTATCAAAACCATTGGTAAATTTATAAAAGGATTACAATGATAAATTTGCCTGCAAGATACGAAAATTGGTAATCAACAGAGTATTCAGTACGGTAGGCATATTGTCGGTCACGACATTTCTTCAATTATAAAATGTTATCCGAGGACACAGGATCTTGTGAGGTTATAAAATGACACAATGACATAGTTGTTGGTGTACAGTTCTGAGAAGCCTTATCCAGTGTCAGATCCACTTTACCTCCCCTCCTCGCTTCTAAGCAAAATAATCAACTTTCGCGAGAGAGTGCCACGAACCAGAGCCAAATGTGTGATATGCAGAGCAATTGTACTAACTCTAATCATTACATCAGATCCAAAAAGTTCAAATCAGTTCCTCCACTTTGGAACCAGTTTTTAAGGCCTATTTTTTGTTAATGTATTGCCAGTTACAACTTACATTCAGCAGGTACAAAATTGCTTATTTGTCCATCTAGCTTTCCACTTGTGCCGCGAGATTCTTCGACTGACCAAGCTTATTGTCGACTCCCACGTCCAATATCGGCTGAACAATGTTGATGCGTTTCAACTCTCGGATGGTATCCAGTACATATTTGCTCATGTAGGACAGCTAACAGGGATGTACCGCTACAAGTATAAGCTCATGAGACAGATCCGAATGTGTAAGGATCTGAAGCATCTCATCTACTATCGGTTCAATACGGTGAGTTGGACGTCGATAGTTGTAACCACACCTACGATCTTTCGGTGGCATTCATGATGAAAAGCACAGGGGTCCGAAAATGAGCCACACTGTGGGCTATCATTTCTTTCAGGAAGGAGAACGTTGATCTGAGATCATGTTTTTCTACTGTTGGGAATGGACAACCGCTAATCTGAGTCACTAGATCGTGATTATTCAAATGCATGTTTGCTTCTTTTCTGACCATGTTATGATTGGTCTTCAGATACTGTTTCTGTTTTAGGGTCCAGTAGGCAAGGGACCTGGATGTGGCATTTGGGCACCTGGCTGGAGGGTTTGGCTGTTTTTCATGCGGGGAATCACGCCACTTCTAGAGCGATGGCTGGGCAACTTGTTGTCTCGACAGTTTGAAGGCAGACACTCCAAGGGTGTAGCCAAGACAGTCACCAAGCAGCGTGTCGAGAGCCATTTCGATCTCGAACTTCGTGCCTCCGTGATGCACGATATTGTCGACATGATGCCCGAAGGAATCAAACAAAACAAAGCGAGAACCATTCTGCAGCATCTTTCAGAGGCTTGGCGGTGTTGGAAGGCCAACATCCCGTGGAAAGTTCCCGGTCTGCCGACGCCTATCGAAAACATGATATTGCGTTATGTGAAAATGAAAGCCGACTGGTGGACCAACACTGCCCACTACAATCGAGAAAGAATACGACGAGGCGCGACCGTCGACAAGACCGTGTGCAAGAAGAACTTGGGCCGTCTCACTCGGTTATATCTGAAGGCCGAACAGGAGCGTCAACATAACTACTTGAAGGACGGTCCGTACATTTCTCCGGAAGAAGCCGTGGCCATTTACACGACTACTGTGCATTGGCTGGAGTCAAGGAGATTTGCACCTATTCCGTTTCCTCCTCTCTCCTACAAACATGACACCAAACTTCTCATCTTGTCTCTTGAGAGGCTTAAAGAAGCATACAGCGTCAAGTCTCGGCTGAATCAGAGTCAGCGTGAAGAGTTGGGACTTATTGAGCAAGCTTACGACAATCCCCATGAAGCTCTTTCAAGAATCAAGCGTCATCTCCTTACGCAACGAGCTTTTAAAGAGGTATGTGACAACATTATGTATTTATTTTAGGGTTGCCGTTCGATGTGAAAATCGGCATCGATAATCGGCGGAGCGGAATCGATAATCATATCAAAATATATCGATATTGTAGACCTCAATCGATTATCAAATCAAATGCCAAAATAATGAAATCAAACTTAAAACAATCCCAAAAACCAATAAAAAGGAGTATTTAAGGATAGAAATGTGTTAAAATCACGGACTATTAATCCACGCACTTTTTATTATAAGATAATGCAATTGCTTGGTTGGTCATTGGGGTGCCACTTTTTTCACGTACTGATTGTACACGGACGTGCCTTGCGAGGGTCGAGTCAGGTATAAACACATTTCGTAAGGGGGCGAGAGAGATAGCGCTATCCCAGCTGCCATTATATAGAACAGCTATCGCTCTACGCCCCCCCCCCCCCCCCCCCCCCCGTCCCAACAGCGCAATAATGGCATCAACAATACAGACCGGGTCACAGCTTTACGAGAGGAGACTACGACTCACGGCGTGTGCGTGACAAACTGGCTCACGTTTCACTGTCACTGCTGTGGAATGCGCTGCGCATGCGTGGATGAATGGTTGCTCATAACCCCTAGAGAGTGCGCTCCCCCCGTCGGTAAAGTAGTACTCACTATTTTACCGACCTAGCAAGCGCGCATTCTATCGTCAGCTCCGCGCACCGTTACGAACCGCCCAATCACGATTTTAACAGCAGCGCGGCAGTTTTAAACATCGATGATATTATTCAAATCGATAATCAAATCATATCGTATCATAATACTTGAATCGATTATCATATCATATGACTTAAATCGATTATCGATCGATATTTCGATTATCAACGGCAACCCTAAATTTTATTTATTTATTTATTTATTTATTTATTTATTTATTTATTTATTTATTTATTTATTTATTTATTTATTTATTTATTTATTTATTTATTTATTTATTTATTTATTTATTTATTTATTTATTTATTTATTTATTTATTTATTTATTTATTTATTTATTTATTTATAAAGCCTTCATTAAGTCACTCATTTGCACGACAGAGGAACGTGCGAGTATGCGAAGTTGTCACTTGTGATTAAGACAATACATAGGCCTATACATACATAATATAATACAACGTAATGTGTACAATATGACCTCAAAAGTAAGTAAGTATGAGTAAGTACAAAAGTCAAGTTGATATGAATTATTGCTACACGTTATATAGGCCTACAAGGCTATACACTAAATACTATTAATAGCTATATAATAGGGTTGCCGTTCGATATGAATTTCAGCATCGATAATCGGACCATAAAAATCGATTATCGATCGCGATAATCGACTTAAAAACATATCGATAGATAATCGATAATCGAATCAAAATTACGTTATTTTTCGCATAAGAGGCGGACCATTTGCGAGTAGATTGTTTTCGGGGTATTGTGGTGTTTGCCACAAGATGCTACTCTGCCGAGATCGAAGATGAAACTGGAGACTGCTGGCTGTAGTAGTGGGGTGGACCGTAACTTGAACTTGAGCCGGTAGGAGGGGCTAAGGAGGTTGGAATGCAGGAGGGGCGGTCGACTTGCGCTGGGAAATGCGCAGTTGTCATTCAGGATTCATGACAGCTGGTTACACACCACGGATATGTGAGAAAACAATTTAGCAGCGGCGTACAATACACGCACGAACAAATAAATAATGGACCGGAAAAAGACAATAGTCTGAAATTGGGATTACTTTAAAATAAAAATTTGATGTCGCGTAAGCATTACATTTTCGTTAATGTGTAGGCTACTAAGATTTGTCGTGTTGCCACTGTAAGCCACTTTATCATTACACTTCCTACAAACTACACTCTTACTGTCTATGATTACTTTTTTTCATTGACACGAAAACCAAAGTTTTTCCACACCTCACTTCTTAGTTGCGGCGGAGTAAACAGATCTGTTTTAGCCGTGGTCAAAAACATCGCGCGAACAAGAAAAAAAAACGGATCAAGAAACACGTGCTCACTGCAGGCGACAGGTTACCGCTCGCGACTTCTTAGGCCGGCCCAGTCCCTCTTCTACTGCTCGACAGGGGGTGGAGGGGGGGGGGGGTAAGGGCAGGCCTGGGTAGGGAGTGGGGGATGAGGGGTGGGTTTGAAGCTGCCAGGCGCCACGCACGTAGGAAGCGTAACGAGCGGTAAATTCAAAATCTCGGCCGGGCGGGGCGGCCATTCAATTATCGATCGATTATCGATATAGTGATAATCGATTCGGGAAGACTGAATCGATTATCGATCGTTTCGGCGAATAATCGTATCGATCGATATACCGATTATCAAACGGCAACCCTACTATATAACTATATTTCAATACATAGAATATTATGTCAGAAATTTAGTGACAGAATAGAAGCTGTGATCTATTATGTTTATAGATTGATTCATATTGGGTAGCAATAGGTAGAGATTTTCAATAATATCAATTTTTCAATACAATATCGATATTGCGAGAACATTGAGATTAGTTTTGATATCGATATGGTAGGTTTATATAGTAAATATCGTGTATCGTGGTCAACTTAAAATATTTCCACTGTGTCTGCAGTACGCTTTGCTGCAATATGTGTTGTCAACAAAGTATTCGCCCATGGTTCGCAGTATTGTTGCTGCAGTTTGTAACTTCTAATCTCCTCCCCACTACACAGATTACCACTTCAGTATTGCTTGTTTTGACTATTGCATTGAGTCTTACAACAGCTGTCAATAGCTGGATGCCCGACATGTGACTCCACACACATTTTTTCGTGCTCACTATCAAAACCTTTATATATCAGAGATAATTTTCAGGATAAATTAAGTTTGGAAAGAGGTTATAACCTCTATAAGGCTTGTGATAGATAGGCTATTAAGAGCAACCATTCTGTTCCAGGTGGGCATCGAGTTCATGGATCTGTATAGCCACCTGGTCCCCGTGTACGACGTGGAGCCGCTGGAGAAGATCACGGATGCCTACCTGGACCAATACCTGTGGTACGAGGCGGACAAGCGCCGGCTGTTCCCTCCCTGGGTGAAGCCGTCGGACACGGAGCCTCCCCCGCTGCTCGTCTACAAGTGGTGCCAGGGCATCAACAACCTCCAGGACGTCTGGGACGTGGCCGAGGGCGAGTGCAACGTCCTGCTCGAGTCCAAATTCGAGAAGATGTACGAGAAGATCGACCTGACGCTGCTCAACAGGCTGCTGCGTCTGATCGTTGACCACAACATCGCGGACTACATGACGGCCAAGAACAACGTGGTCATCAACTACAAGGACATGAACCACACCAACAGCTACGGCATCATCCGGGGGCTCCAGTTTGCCTCGTTCGTGGTGCAGTACTACGGCCTGGTGTTGGACCTGCTGGTGCTGGGCCTGCAGAGGGCGTCCGAGATGGCCGGTCCACCCCAGATGCCCAACGACTTCCTCACGTTCCAGGACGTGGCCTCTGAGGCAGCTCACCCCATCCGTCTGTTCTGCCGCTACGTGGACCGCGTGCACGTGTTCTTCCGGTTCGGTGCGGAGGAGGCGCGAGACCTCATCCAGCGCTACCTCACCGAGCACCCCGACCCCAACAACGAGAACATCGTCGGCTACAACAACAAGAAGTGCTGGCCGCGCGACGCCCGCATGCGTCTCATGAAGCACGACGTGAACCTCGGTCGGGCCGTCTTCTGGGACATCAAGAACAGGCTGCCTCGCTCCACCACCACCATTCAGTGGGAAAACAGTTTCGTTAGTGTGTACTCCAAAGACAATCCCAATCTACTTTTCAACATGAGCGGCTTCGAATGTCGTATCCTACCGAAGGTGAGGGATTATTGCACTGTTTACTGCGTCATGGTGTTTTCACATTAGGGTACATATGTGACTGTTGCTGGTCTGGGACAGTTGTTGACGTCCCTTAAATTGTTTGCTTATTCCTAGTAGGGAAGACGACGAGTACCCGATACCCGCCCGACAAAGTCGGGTACGGGATTGTGTTTTCTCTACCCGTTTGCCCGACAAAACCCGGTTCCTGAAATTGAGAACCGCAAATTAGCTAAATGTTTTGAATTTGAACCAGAGATCTGACTAGGCTAGGCTAGGCTAGGCTAGAATGCGTCAAGCTGCGTTTTTTTGAGCAGCCGGCTAGCTAGCTTTTGGCTGGCTACGTTTTTTTAAACAGCCCGGCTAGCTTTCTCTTAGCTGGCTAGGTTTTGTCAAGCTGCAGGCTAGCTAGCTTTGGTCTGGCTCGTTTTATCGAGCAGCCGGCTAGCTAGCTTCTGGCTGGCTATGTTTTTTCAAATAGCATGGCTAGCTTTTTCTTAGCTGGCTAGGTTTTATTGAGCTGCAAGCTAGCTAGGTTTTGGCTACATTTTTGCGAGCTGCAGGCTAGGTTCGCTGGCTAAGATTTTCTAGCTAGCTTTCGGCTGGCTACGTTTTCTCAAGCAGCTTGTTCTTAGCTGGCTGTCTTTCTAGGTTGTGGCTGGCTGCATTTTTGCGAGCTGGCTAAGATTTTCGAGTAGCTGGCTATGTTAGCTTTTGTTTCCCAACATGTGTTCGTCCAGCAGCACTTGACGTTTTTTGTTTCCCTCAAAGGGACAATGGACCTTGTTTATTCACACTTTCAACGCAGAAATAGCCGCCTGGCACAATAATTGACTGCAAGGTTGTCAGTGCAAGTTCGAAGGGTTCTTTTCACTGGTAACATCGTAAATTATTTCCATTCACAAAGCATTATTCAAGCATTCAAGTATTATTCACAAGACATTGTTGCTTGCTATTGGGGGTGAAAGAGATATTACGGAGAGAGCGAGGGAGAGAGATACGCATTCTTCGCCAAATACACATCTTGGCAACGCAGGAAGCGGTCGCAAGTGGTCAATTAGGGTGGCTTTTAAGTTTACAACCTACCGCCCAGGCCAATGTTGGCAACAACCCGTCTTTTCATACTGGATGAACTACCGACGTCGAACATTGTATTGCAGGATCTAACCAAGATAATAGCGGTATGTATGTCAACCCTGGGGGAGGGGGGGTTGAGAGGCGTCTTGCGCTTTCTTGTTTTCTGTAGTAAAAATCACCTTTTCTTGTCATCTGCTTGACTTTAAGGAAACCCAAAATACGTACCTCCCCCTACCCCTGCCAATCTAGCCAGCATAATGTTGTCAACAAGTAGCAGGGAGGATATATGGAAAAGTGCAGTTGCCACATTAGTACAGTAACTACAGACAGGCTATGCAGTTTACTACAACATCGTATTGACTTTTTAATTAGGATTTTCCAAAAACAATTAGTGGGCGAACGCGTACGCCCCCCCCCCCCCCCCTCCCCAGGAAAAATAGTAGGTGGCCGTGTCCACCCTGAAATTAAGCACAGGCTACCTCTAGATTATTACTTTACTCGTTATTAACTTTTTAAACATATATAGCAAATATAAAGAACCGATTGTTTCATCCATAGTAATCACTTCACTAAGCTTTTTAATTCACTAGTTATTCACTAGCTATTCATCACTTAGCTATTTGCAACCTGTCAAATAAGCAGGTTTCATGTTGTGTTTGCACCTCATTATTGTAATGCAAGGCTATGATTCTAACATTTATGTTCTTTCTGCCCCGGCTAGCTTGCAGCTAGGCTAGGCTAAGCTATGTTTTTCCCGATATCAGCTAGCTTCAAGCTAGGCTAGGCTATGTTTTTTTCAACTCCGGCTATCTTCTGGCTGGGCTGGGCTGGGCTATGTTCTTTGTAAGCCAGCTAGATTCCAGCTCGGCTGGGCTACGTTCGTTCTAAGCCCAGCTAGCTTCCAGCTCGGCTGGGCTACGTTCGTTTTAAGCTAGCTAGCTTCGAGCTCGGCTGGGCTATGTTCCTTGTAAGCCAGCTACCTTTTAGCTCGGCTACGTTTTTTTTTAAGAGCTAACCGCGGCTAGGCTTGCAGCTGGGCTAGCTTTGCCAGTGACTGGCTAGGCTAGGCTTCGGCTATGTTCAAAAAACAAAACTAGTCGGATCCCTGATTTGAACTGATTCATCCGTCATTACGTATTTTATTTTTGTGCTTGGCGGTATTTCCCTAAGAAATAGAATCGCGTCTATATAAACTGTTCACTTTGATAGTTTCTTTTGTTCATGCCGCCGATTCCCTGTTCATGTAAGCCTGGCCGCCGGCAATCTTTTAGCATGAACTGCTACCCTACACCCCCCCCCCTTTCTCCCTCCCAAAGCACACAACCATTCGACACTTCAACGGGCCGGTCTGCCCGTGGCCTTGAGCTTGAGTGGCAGCTGTGAAGCATTATGTTTCATCCCGCTCCGATCCTCGACCCCCCCCCGCTGTTGTAACTTTCTCTTGTCATGGGTGTTCAACTTTTCATCACGAAATATAATGAAACATCCTAATCCCTGCTACTACAATACACTATTTGTGGTGTTATTTTCGGCGAGAGCGATATTGAGCGGTTGATTTGACACCCCACAGCCCACACGTTTTTTTGTTGTTTTATTAGGCCTAGGCCTACCCGGGTAACCCGCGGGTATAGTGAACGGGTACCCGGGTCGTAAAAAAGTCGGGTTTCGTCATCCCTAATTGCTAGTCAATTTTTGATCAGAATTCCAGGTACAGGCATCTATGTAAATACACGAGACTTTTGTTAGAAAATGGGACAGAAACTTTCAATGCAAATGAAGCAAGGGTCAGGGTTCTAAGCTTGGAATACTAGCTGGCTTGGCACCTTCCTAATTAGGGTACCATACCGCAACCCGACTTTTATGTCGCTTAAGGCTGCTGACACGGGAGTTACTTGACATAGTCCGCAATCGCTTAACAGGCTTGTAAAATAAATGGAGAATCATGCGATTCATTTCAGCTAGGGATAGTCGAATACAGTCAAAAGTCGTTAAAACGAACGCCATTACATCAAAATCATCATTTTAACGAAATTTATTTGTAGTCCCGCCCGAATCCCTGTGTTCACAACGTTAATTTGTTATCATTACAACGAAAATTCGTTATTACGAAAAGATAATTTTAACGAACAAATTTTGGTTCTCTGGTATTACTAAATGTTGGTACAGCAAAATTATCTTCCGAAATGTGGATTATTTGGAATTCCCAGTCGCGTAGATTGGTGTTTTTTCGTGTATCGCCTTGTTAGATGGGCCGGCTGGCCATCCACGAGAGTCGGGCAAGGTCATTGGCCGCCGCAAGACGAGACCATCCTAGCCGGCCAATCACGATCGAGGTTACGGAGCGAGGGACGAACTGAACTGTCAACAGGCTTGCATGTTGCCCTCGCCTGCGGCTATCGCGGTCTCGTTTCCACTCACACGTCCTGCGCCTAGCGCTTTCTTTCTCTCACGACGGCCGATAGCCGTCTCTCTCAGACACGATACCACTCCATTGTTCTCTCTCGCTCGGCCGGCCGCCCACCTGCGCTACCCGCCTGCGAGCCTACTGCCCGCAACACAGATGTGTAATGCTGGTTGCAGGCCTCACAGGGGCCATGCGTTACCTGCCATTACTCGCGCGCTATGCGACTTTTAGGCTTTGTAGATGCAATTTTGTCCAATTTGGGAACTGGGAATCAAGTTTCCAGCACAAAAAAAACACTGATCATTTTAACGAAATAATCATTATAACTAAAAAAAACGTAAGGTCCCTTCGAGTTCGTTGTAATGACATTTGACAGTACTCGAATTTCTTGAATAGTTGACGAAATAATTTGATTTGAAACTCAAATACAATACGAAAATTAGAAGTATTTGAACATTTGAATATCCCGACTTTTCTATGAACCGGAAATGAATAAATAAATAAATTCACATTTAGAGGCTACCCACTCAGTAACAAAACTGATTTGCAGTGGGGCACTTAAATTTAAAGCGACTAAACCAACCCTTAATGCGACCTCCCTCCATTCCGCCGACCAGCATTTTTCAATATGGCTGCCGGTTTTTCTGTGCAAAATTATGTTTGATTGATGTGCAGTAGCTATGAGGAGCATTTCCAGTTTGCATTCTCCTTCAGTTCCTGAATATTTGCAACAACATAAAAAAAATCACAACCAAATATTCTAAATATGTTGGTCTCATTATTTGATATTCATATTCGACTTTGAAAATTGGTATTCGCTCACCCCTAATTTCAGCTTATTACTTAATATACCTCCAAACAGAATATTAATTCACTTTTGTGTGCAAGTTTGTCACGGACGTACGTAACAAATAAGGCCAACTCACTCCCGGGTGGTGAACAGACAGCTGCCGCCAGTGTTGGCCTGCCCCGCTCACGGCCGTACAGTCGCTTCCAAAAAATACTTGCGAAACAACAACACAAAATCCGTCTTGGCTTGTCTATTCGAGGTTAAAAGTTGCAATACACACTCATGCGGCAGAAATGCGAACTATAGAATGGAGTCATGATGCTAGTGCCCTCTGTGTATGATTTTAATTTTGAGTTGTTATACACAATCATGCAGTAGAAACAAGAACTAGGAAATGGAGTTGTGATGTCAGCACGACATTAAAATGATTCGAAATTAAAATCGACATCAAGATTGAACATTAAAATCGTACACAGAGGGCCTGTGTACGATTTTAATGTCGAATTCTGTGTACTGTACACAATTACCTATTATTAGGGACGATTTTTTGTGGTGAACAAAATCTATATATTTCGGTATTAAAATTTTACTTCAGCTGGGTAATGGTTCGTTTACAGCTACAAGCAAGCGTTGGGAGCGAAGCAAGGGCGCGAGGTTCGCGTTGGCCTGTTTACTGCGACGCGAGGCGAGAGAATGAAATAGGCCTAATAACAGTATGGCAGAACAGCAGCATGAGTACGAAATTCATTGAATCTTTGCCGTAGGAATATAATTACACAGTTTCATCTAAATAAACGTTTCTGGAACCACCAGAGTGGTATGCTTATGTACGTCTACTGTATTTGAAAAGACGTGTGTTCGATTTAATGCAAAGCCAGAAAACTAGACTAGGAAATGAGGTAAGGAGTCCACAAGTAATGTGTTAGTTTTTGGTTTTTACATGATGTCGCTTCAAACTTTCGATGTACTTCTGTCTCATATTGCGGGGTTTTTAAAAATAATAACATTGTTCAGGGAAGAAGCTCTGAAGATGCATGTTTATTACTTTGAGGTAACATACAACCAAAGATTATAAAGGGTATAATCTTTGATACAACCATACAACTGTTGAGTCCTACTCCTAGAACCCTAGGCCTAGTTCGGCACTGCCACGTGATACATGTTCAGCAAACAATCAAGGTGGCCGTGGGGAGGCGCGACGCGAGAAAACATAAACTTGAATCATGTCTGGCGCAAAGGTTTTCCCCTCGCGAGCTCGCGTGAAACTCGGCCGCTGATTGGAGCTCGCGCCTTCGCTTGGCTCCAACGCGTAGCTGTAAGCCATCCATAATAAAGCATTGGAAAAAAATATATGGTATCTCACAAATGTGAAAAAAAAACAGTAAATTTTCAGATGGAATTTTAAAGGCAAGGCTAAATGATTACCGACAAAGATGAATAAGGTGGTGTATAACAATCATTTTATTGCACTTTTAGATGAACCTATCTAAATAGGGGGCTTTATTATGGTTGAAATCATCCAGCAGGGCGATTCTCTAAGATGCGCGGTAAATTTAACCTTAACGACACTTGTACTAAACTTACCACACGATAAGCTACCGCGCGATTCCCAACTACCATTTCATAACGTTCGATAACCGTATCGAAAGGACGTAGCCGTTGCAGCAGAGCAGCGCCTGTTATATATTAGTTTGTGGATGTTTTCGAGATGGCTGTGTACACTATAGAAAGTTAACCAATGACAACGCGTGAATAAATGGAACGTTTGCCATTGGGTGCGTTTGATTTACGGACACCTTCTGCACTTTTTTCACTCGTTGCAGCATTAGGGTTCGTTTGATTTACCGGCACCTTTTGTACTTTGTGCCATGTATCCCATGAAATAACATGGAGTGAGTGCAAAGAGTATAAAAGGTGTAACAAATCAAACGAACCTAGTGTTTGAACTTAGAAGTAGGCCTAGGGTTCTAGGCCTACCCTACGTGCCGTGACGGCACGGCCAAACTAGGAAAGTAGGGTTATGATACAAAATTACTTCTAGACTTTTGTTACATAACTACAAATTATATTTCCTTACTCACAAACATATTTTTAAATATAAATATCGTATATTTGTACCGATACACACAACAAATTTCTATAATCAATTAGTTCAAATGCTGAAGTGAACATGAGACGGCTTGAAAAGTCCGCCATGTTTTCTTATCGCACGTCTAAAGGCAGGGTTTTGGAGCGCGCTTCTTTTAACGTAGGTGGTAACGATCTTTGTCGATAAAACACGGTAGAGAATCGCTAACTCAATGCGGTAAGGCTCGTAACGTCGAAAACGGGCGTTCAATTTACCATGGACCTTAGAGAATCGCCCTGCAGGTGCTCTTCTTGAGATTGTCAAATTACTAAGTAAAAACAAATTTTTTTGTTTTTGAAAAACGAGAATTTCGTGTTTATTTTTGGGAATAAGCACCAAATTGAAGAATTTCGTGTGAACAGATAAACATGATTTTGTGGACATATAATGGTCATACAGGACTCAAAACAAATATTAAAGTTTAAAAAATTGGAAAAAGTAATTTTTGAGAAATTTCGTGTAAACCGCATTCTACAAAAATACTTGTCCCTACCTATTATCAGGCCCCATCTATTATACTGATATAGAGCCTATTTGAGGCATGGGAGAATTGATCAATGAATGTTATCTCTAGTTATGTTTTTACTAGGGATGACATCAGATAATAAAATTCAGAACCTGTTCCAGCTCTCACATTACCCGGGTACCTAGATCTTGAAAACGTATTTTTTTATGTGTAGGCTTAATTTTAAGATCGTTGCTAGGTAGGGATGAGCCGATATGGGTTTTTTCCGATATTCCGATATACCGATTTAGACACTATCAAAAATCCGATATCCGATCCGATATTTTTCTTACATTTAAGAAGGCATGTTAGACGTGTTAAAGCTCCGTGAGCATTTGCCCCCTCGTAGCACATTGGTTTTACACACAGTGCAGGTGGCTATTTCCGGCGACCTGACATTAACACTGAAATAATTCCAAACTTCACTCCTTTTATTTTCCATTATTATTAATAATTGTACAAAAACAAGGCCTAGGCCTAGGCCCTTCTGACAAGAGACAACGCAAAACGACGCGTTAGATAAAAGACACTACCACGGCGGCCATGTTGAATAATCTGATGCTCAGTGATGTTCACACACCACAGCCTTTTCAATTATACGCAGTTGCGTTTGGCGGTAAATTCAAATCTGCCGATATATTGATAAATATCGGATGATCCGATTATCGGAAAAAAGCAAGATATCGGCCGATATATATATCGGATATCGGTATCGGCTCATCCCTATTGCTAGGCCTTGTGAAGTGTGTGGGGCGCGAAGACAAGGAACAAATGATGCCACCCGCTCGGTTAGCCTTTCGGAATAGCCTGCAGTAAACACGTCGAGTAAAAAAACATTTCTCAATACACAATTGAAGCATGTACATAAGTCAGGATATTTTAAGGAAAATAAATAGTAATACAACAGGTATTAGCCAGAATGTTCACCAGAATGTTAAACAAAGAACAAAGAGTAACGAATGCTGGTCAACTCGCGTCTGTTCTGTTCCCCGCTGAGACACGTGTTGTGGAAGAGTGGGGGAAACGTCGGCGCGCGCCATACTTGCTGGCTCCATCAGAATTGACCGCAGCAATATTGGCGCATAAATTTAGCCTAGAAACGGACTAAAAAATTACCCGGACCCAAAAAATGGTAATATTTGGAGCCGGGCTACTCGGGTACCCGATGTCATCCCTACTTTTTAACCAGCTGAATGTATGTTGTTAATGACTATAGATTTAGTAACCAAAAAATTGATCTTGAAAACCGGTTCTGAAGTAAAGGAACCAGTTTTAACTTCTCTGATCTGATATCTTCACTAATTAAAATATGTTTAAAGTAAGTTTATTGCTTACAGTGCCGGACAACACACGAGGAGTTCACTCATCGCGATGGTGTGTGGAACTTACAAAATGAGGTGACAAAGGAGAGAACTGCACAGTGTTTCCTGCGTGTAGATGAAGAGTCGCTGCAACGATTCCACAACAGAGTGAGACAAATCCTCATGGCAAGTGGTTCAACAACCTTCACGAAAGTAAGTCAAGGGTTTGATTGAAGCAGTTAGGAATAATATCTTACACGTTTTCCATTGAAACTTGGATAAAAAGTGGAACTTTTAAGTTGAAATTATACTATTTTACTTTTATGCTAACCTATCATATTCGAATCACAGAATAAGGTTGAAAGAAAGAAATTCAAATTCATAGAATGGGAGACCGTATGCCAGCAGCGCTGCGAGCGTTTCTACCTAGAGATGTAAAATTTCCTGAAAGATAAATCTTGGAAATTTTCTGTAAATATTTCTGGAAAAATTTACAAAATATTTCCAAATCTAAACTACATAAAAAAATTGCAAATGGCCCTATAACATGGTGGAGTGCGAGGATACAGTTACCTCAGTCTGTATGGATAATGATAATATTGTATTTATTGTACCTACTTACAACTAGGGATAATGAGGATTAAGGATTTTACTAACCGGTTGACCAAATGTGATAACCGATTTTTAATCGGTTAATAACAGCTACAAAACTCCGTTATCGTCTGCAACAGGGGATAACTGACCAAGACTAAGACTTCTAGACCTACCTGACGACTGTCCAGGGTCAGCTTATTCTTGTCGCCATAAACACCACTGTAATTGTAGAGATATCGATTTCAATTTATTTTAATGCAATATCCGAATATATAGGCTTATTCGCGTCGTTTTGGTGCGTAGTGAACAGTCGCATGTTGCCGCTTGCATGTTGGCACTTGCCTGCGGCTATCGCGATCTCGCTTCCACTCACGCGTCCTGCGACTATCGCTTTCTCTCTCTCACGGCAGCCAACATCGATCGCTGTAGTAGTTGAACTTGTTCCCTCTATCTCTCCCGGCTGGCCGCATGTGTTCAGTACGCGCGTGATCGGCAAATATATGTGTGGTGGGGGGCGCTTATTGAAATGAATGAAGCCCGGTGCTGAGGGTGTGCGGTATCCTTTGATAGGGTCAGTTTGGACTAAATGCGGCTGCGGACGAATATTTAAGGGCGGCATCGTCGAAAGTTACCATTTCACATGTGTGCAGCAATTGTTTTAAATTTAATATAATACGAAATGAGGTTTATTTTTAATTGGTTATTTTAATTTAACTGGTTATGAAAATTAGCCCGTAAGTAATTAACCGGTTACTAACTGGTTAACGATTAATCATCGTCATCACTACTTACAAAGTCTACACTAAAACAATAAATTGCACGTGGAAATATTCAGCCCAATCAGGTAAAGTGCAAAAGTGCACACACATCTTTACTAAATTTTGTGAGGGAAATTCAAAATATATTTCCAGAAATATTTCCATTTCCAGAAAATTTCCCATTTACATACCTAATCCTACCCAAATAAATTTCAGTGTGCCCCTCACTTGACGCATGCAATAATGATGTTGTGGAAACATTCCATATTTACCTAAAATTAAGACTAATTATTTCCATTTTTTTTCGTTAAAATATCGGGTGCCATCTTAAATTGACATATTAAGAGCGAAGGGTAGTCTCTGCGTCAAAAACGGCAGAAAAGTTTCTTTATTTAATTATATCTCGAGATTGCAACAAGAAATCGAAAATCTAAATCAACAGCGCACTGTGTTTTGGTAGGCCCTACAGACTGAATTAAATATTATAACCATTTGTGTAGTTATTTTGATTTAATTCGATAATTAGTGGATACAATTAATTATATATGAAAAAACATACTGATTAGGCCCTATAATGTAAAACACAACTTAGAGCATTCAGTATGTAGGGGGTCATTCCGGGCGAAAACATCCAATTTAAATAAAAGTGGTTGCTCATGGATTTTTAATATTTTTTATTTTTTTATTGGCTATTGCTGGTCAAGCTCTGAGTACAAAACTAGTCTTACTTTTTTTTTAAGATGAACCGTTCTCAAGTTATAAATCATCAAACTTTGGCCGAAAGTCCAAATTTGGCTTCGTTCGACATTTGCGGAAACCACTCCCATTTGTTAACCGTACAAGATATCAAAACCAAATAAATTGTAAAATGTTCAGAAATGTTTGATCCTTTGAGTGGAATGATTAGTTTATGCTTTTGATATAACAGTCAAACCCAATGTTGGGTTAAAATGAACTATAAATTTTAATAATTATGGGGATTTTGATTTTTTTTTTTACCAACAAGGGGTCAAAAAACCAAAAGACTAAAAACACTTCTAAATACCTCTACATCTTAGTATTACTATTACATTACAGTTGTTTTGTTTTTTAAGTCCCTTCATGCTAGAAAAAATTCATGAAATGCAAGAAAAACCAAAATATGCTCTTTTTGACCCCCCTTTATACCAAAAGGGGGACTAGATAAAAATTCAACAAAGTACAGATTGGAACAAGTATTGATAGATTTACAACTGCAGAAAGTTTTATTCTGTTTTTTTAATCAGGGTAGAAGATATGAATTTTTGAATTTCATCGATGTTGGCAATACTATATCGATTTCAGCATTTGTTAGTATTGGCCTACAACAGCGTGGAATTACTAATGTTGGGATACAATTCTTATTAGTATACTACTGTCAATTCTATACTTTGAACAACATACCTTTTAGTAGCCTTGCTGGTTTAGCATATTGCTAATTTCTAAGCTAATTGATGCGGGGACCCTCCCCGCATCAATTGTGTTGGTACCGTTGCTGCATTAAGTTGCAATGGGGAAATAGCATGCAAAATATTATAATGTTGAACACAAAATGTAACATCTTTGGTTAAAGTGGGGCCTAATAGACAAGCTGGGTTCACTGAGGTGAAAGAAATTAATTTTGTAACCTAATCCAAAGTTTGTGGATATTCTTCGAAACCCGTTCTAACGTACTGCTTGTTCTTGTACACACAAGCAATGTACAGTAGGCCTACTTCTAGGCATTAATCTTGATGTGCAGTTTTGGTAATGCCATGACTTTTCTTTTGATATTAACATAGTTATGGATGTAAATCATCAGAAATAATAACTCAAGAGGAAGAAACACTCGCTGCACATTACGAGAATGTAGTGGCCAAAACAAACACACGGGAAAACCACTGTTTTATACTTTTCGTCCCCGTCCAAAACTGTGAAAGTAATCAAAGATGAAGTCACAGCATGACCAAATCCTGCACATCAAGATTAATGACTAGAGACATTGCATGTGTGTGTACGAGAACAAGCGGTACGTTTGTACGGTAGGCCTAATCGACGAATATCCACAAAATTTGTAGTAGGCTACAACATTAATTTCTTTCACAACAATGAACCCAGCTTGTCCATTAGGCCTACTTTAACCAAAGGTGATACATTTTGGGTTCATCATTCAAATATCTTGCTTGTTCTTTCCCCATTGCAATTAAATACAGCAAAGGAATGAGCACATACCCTCCCTGCATCAAATAGCTTAGAAATTATCTGCAAACCCAGCAAGGCTACTAAAATGTATGTTGTTCAAAGTATAGAATTGACAGTAGTATACTAATCAGAATTGTATCCCAACATTAGTAATTCCATGCTGTTGTAGGCCCATACTAACGAATGCTGAAATCGATATAGTATTGCCAACATCGATGAAATTCAAAAATTCATATCTTCTACCCTGATTAAAAAAACAGAATAAAACTTTCTGCAGTTGTAAATCTACCAATACTTGTTCCAATCTGTACTTTGTTGAATTTTTATCTAGTCCCCCTTTTGGTATAAAGGGGGGTCAAAAAGAGCATATTTTGGTTTTTCTTGCATTTCATGAATTTTTTCTAGCATGAAGGGACTTAAAAAACAAAACAACTGTAATTTAATAGTAATACTGAGATGTAGAGGTATTTAGAAGTGTTTTTGGTCTTTTGGTTTTTTGACCTCTTTGTTGGTAAAAAAAAAATCAAAATCCCCATAATTATCAAAATTTATAGTTCATTTTAACCCAACATTGGGTTTGACTGTTATATCAAAAGCATAAACTAATCATTCCACTCAAAGGTGCAAACATTTCTGAAAATTTTACAATTTATTTGGTTTTGATATCTTGTACGGTTAACAAATGGGAGTGGTTTCCGCAAATGTCGAACGAAGCCAAATTTGGACTTTCGGCCAAAGTTTGATGATTTATAACTTGAGAACGGTTCATCTTAAAAAAAAAGTAAGACTAGTTTTGTACTCAGGGCTTGACCAGCAATAACCAATAAAAAAATAAAAAATATTAAAAATCCATGAGCAACCACCTCCGGATGATTCCGCCCGGAATGACCCAGGGCTTACTTAACCACAGTGCGCTGTTGATTCAGATTTTCGATTTCGAAGTCCATTCTTGAGATATAATTTTAAAATGAAAATTTTGTGCTGTTGTTGACGTAGAGGTATCCTTCCCTGTTAAGAGTGAAGGATACCTCTACGTACCTCAAAAACCGCAGAAATTTCATTTTTTAATTATATCTCAAGTAGGGATGCACATCGATACTTTTTTCATTATCGATTATCGAAACGGCAGTGTCATTATCGAATCGATATTATCGATAATATCGATACATTGATAAACAAATTTCAGCTTGAAGAAAAAAAAGAAAAAAAAACGAAAAATAAAATAAACAAGCTCTTAAGCCCTATACCTGTCGCTCTTGTCTTCGTTCTGCGTCTGCCAATCGCCCCCCCCCCCCCCCCCCCCCGACTTCCCGAATCAAACTGTAGCTTGTTCCAAGGTAAGCGGAACCTACCTCAAAGCGTGTGACAAGTGCGAGCCGTAACAAGAGCTCTCATTCCCGATCTCGTCTTGTTCTGCGCCTACCGACCGGTTTGTCCCTCCCCCCCCCCCCCCCAACCGCCCGCCTAGACCTGCTCAGGCGAAGGCCCGAGCGCCGAACGAACATTTGCCGTTGGGTCTAGTGACAGCAGCAGATGGCCGGCTGACCTTGCTTGGCCTTGAATACCTCGGGTGAGGATTATAGCAGGAAAGTGTAGGCAAGGCTTATGTTATGCGTACACATGCTACATAGATATCAAACAATGCGTTTATTAGACATATTAAACAGTTTGCGGGGCATTCTGTCTGAATGTATAAACAAAATACGTTTTAGGCCTATGAAAAATAAATCTAGGCAACACTACACACACACTGAACTGTCAGTCAAAGGTCATATGACGGCGGCCGCGAACGAAGCCACTTACAGCGGCGAGGAAAACAAAAACAAACTCGACACTTACAGCGGCGATCAAAACGAAACGTGAGCGTGCTACTTGACCTACCGACAAGACTATCTAATGCCGACTGTGACTGAAGTGGATGGCCTTGGTGGATGGCGTCGGGCGTGTTCGACAATCATCGTCAACGCTCGCGGTATCACGCTGTATTAGCGAGAGATAGTTCCAAGCGCGGGAAAATACGAATTAAGTATTTCAGTCCACATTCAAGTGATTATTGATTTTTCGATTATCGATAATGAGATTTCATTATCGATTCTCTAAAATTTTACCAATATTGATTATCGATCGATACCAATATTGATTATCGATCGATAATATCGATTATCGTGTGCATCCCTAATCTCAAGATTAAAACACAAAATCGAAAATCTGAGTAATCATAGCTCTGTGGTTTGATAAGTCGTACAGATTGAATGATAAATGTATTTAACATTATAATCAGTATGACTGTGATTTTTATTTCATTAAATTACTAATGAAATAAGTTAATTAAATAAGCTCATAGTAATGTAGTGTTAATTTCATAATACTGTATATCGCAATACAAATTTAATAGGTAATATTGACGCTATAACTTTTGGTGCCGATATTATCGCGATATTTTTTGGGTTGGCAATTATCGATATGGAATTTCATATCGTTTGCATTAGGGATGTCAAACGATTAAATTATTATGGTATATAAAGTGAGGAAAGGATCCAACAGCTTACCTTCGTGTAGTAAGATGACGGATTTGCAAGTTTGAAGTACACATAAAAGACATAATACAAAATATAACGAGACGTTTCGACCGAGGTCTTGCTCACTCGAGAGAAGAATGGCAAGAATGGCTCGAGTGAGCAAGACCTCGGTCGAAACGTCTCGTTATATTTTGTATTATGTCTTTTATGTGTACTTCAAACTCGCAAATCCGTCATCTTACTACACGAAGGTAAGCTGTTGGATCCTTTCCTCACTTTATATACCATTCCAGCCGATTGGCACCTACTTTCATAACTTAAATTATTATAGTCTATAATCGAATTCACTTTCACCTTCATAATCGATTATTAATCGATTTTAATCGTTTTGTAAAATGATGGTATAGAAGCAAGTTTCTTTCAAACTTCGGTCTGGTTTCGGTTAGTTTGAATCGCCCGCGCAAGCCATGAGTTCGCACGGAGTGTGTGGGTCGAAATACTCATTCGACTTCTTTTCTACTAGGTATCGATATATTTTACGCCACGGAGTTTTTTTGTTTTGTTCTGTCCAAGATTTCGACGATAATGATGATAATTTCTGTCTTAGTTAGGCCTGAAGGGCTATAGTTATTCACTTTCCGTTTTTTTTGTACCAATAAGTAATTAAGTATGCTGAATATGCGTCGCAATATTACTTTCATGTGCAGCGTAATTAAAATTTACGTGAATGCTGCAGCTGTGCTGTCAGAAATGATGGGTCCTCTTGTTCTTAGCGCAATAGCGATGCTAGCGCTCGCGCTCGAATAGGCGGCGGATCTTGAGAACTAAATTTAAAAAAAGCGCGAAAATTTAAAATCAATTTTTTAAAAATAATCCATTAATCGTTTTCGTTTAATAATCGATTAATCGAATCGATTTAATCGTAATCGTTGACATCCCTAGTTTGCATCCCTATCTTCATCTATTGTCATTGACATTTGAAGTATAAACCGTAACGGCAAAAACTCCTTTTTACGACGTAATACCGGTAGTCATGTTTGTTTACTGAATTATATCCATCATGAGTATGACAGTCATAGACTTTCACAGATTTTTGCTCTAATTTAAATTATTGTGATTTACTATAACTAAATTATTATTTGCACCAAGTTTTGGTATGGCAGTAAGTTCAATGTACAAAATGCTGAGTACCTGTACAGGCGTTCCATTTAATTTTACATGAATTAGTACCACAATGTTTAAAACACATTGCGTCATGACGTAAGGTGTATGGCAACCACGCTGTCTGGTTAAAACAATTGTGATTATTAATGATCTTTTTGCTTCTGCAGATTGTGAACAAATGGAACACTGCACTGATTGGACTGATGACATACTTCCGTGAGGCAGTTGTCAACACACAGGAGTTGCTCGATCTCTTGGTCAAGTGCGAGAATAAGATCCAGACTCGAATCAAGATTGGACTCAACTCCAAGATGCCCTCTCGATTCCCTCCCGTCGTGTTCTACACCCCTAAGGAGCTGGGTGGCCTAGGAATGCTATCCATGGGCCACGTCCTTATTCCACAGGTATTGTTCGTCTTCTTGCCTTTACAATCTCTCTCTCTCTCTCTCTCTCTCTCTCTCATTTAGCTCAGCCGACTGCCTGCTGAGACATTCTTCGAACGTCAAGTGGCTCATGCACGGGGTGGGGGCGGGGGGCGTATGTGCGTGAACTAACGAATTGCAGACTCTGATGTGACGTACAATATTTCTGGGATGCTAGGCCTAAATAATTTGCAATTTGCATATTATTGTAATGCACATCCATTGTAAACTATGAATTTGTACTATGCCAATAGTGAATACTATAAGTGCAATTCTCTGGATTGTAAGGTATGTAGGCCGACTTGTAAGCAGGTATGGTTCTCAACAACCAAAGTGTTGAGTACATGATTGGTTAATTATTACCATCATGATAATTAACCTTTGGAAAATTAAATATGTGATTTGTTAACATTAAACTTTGCACTTCATTAGTAAAGTTTGTATGAATCACAATCACATTATTTTTTACAATTATTTGTAGGGCTGCCCAACGATAAAAAAAATCATATCAAATATCAATATCGCGGGAAGAAATAACGATAACGCATCGCGATATCAAAGTTTTCAAGTGACGTATCGATATCGGCGATAAATATCAAAACCTTTCTCGTCTGTCTTAAGATTTCCAGACCATTTAGAGGCCATTTATTATAAGCCTCTCCATCTTCTTCTATCCTGCCACCACTCTTCCCCCTCAACTACATTCCTGTCCCCTCCTCGCAAACTGTAACAATATATATATCTCTGGCTCCTGTTTCCAACTTAAGTTAGGTCAGGGGGTGGCTATAGCCACCAGGATTCTAGGGCACTTCAAGAGCTCGTCCTAACACCGGCTTGCCAGGCCTGTCATGTCCTCTTCAAATTCACTCTCTTTTCTTCCCACCAGCTCACGCCATCCACTTCTGTCTTCCCACATATAACGTAAATAAATATATTAACTTTAAAATTTCTTGCTTACTATATGTGTCAATTTGTGTGATGTTTAGGGATGTTCAACGATATCAATAGTTCGATGTGATATCAATATCGCGGAAAAATTGCCGTTAATTTCGATATCGATATATGGTAGTGTCATCGAAAATATCGTGATATCGTGGTCAACTTAAAATATTAAAATATTTCCGTTATGGTCGGCAGTATGCGTTGCTGCAGTATGCATTGGCGTAACGTTAGTCACTGAGACCTACCCCCAGGATATGGCGATACCCAGAGGCAGGAGTTTATGGTGAAATTTTTTTGAATATTTCGTTTCTAAGATTTAAAAAGGTGGTAAATTGGTGTTGAATAGGCCTATTTTGGAAAAAATCGTTTTTATAACGGTGTTAACTTTATCTATTTTTGGCTACTTTGGGACCATGGAAAATGCATAGGCTAAAAATTAGAACACAAATATGTATCAACCTACATTTATTAGGTACATAGCACAACTATAAACACATTAATTAATCAATGAATCACTAAATATGCCTATGTAAAACAGTGAACACTTATTGTAGGCCTACTCACACTAGTTTCCTTAATCTATGTCTCCAAATTGCAGTGCGTTCCGAGGACGCCGTTCGGCGTGACGTGACTGTTGACACAAAAACGTAAAACTTGGACAGTAAATCTCAAATTTGTCATTAATTTATTTTATTCCAACGTTATTCGTGAATAATGGGTAGAATCGCTCAAATCGCGGCTATACTTAAAAATCGTGGAAATTCGCGCGAAAAAAAATGTCATTTCCAGCACCACAAGTACCTAAAACGTTCACAATCTGTAGTTATACAACATTTTCTAAGAAAATCGCATTTATCGTTAATACCATGAATTCCTGCCTCTGGCGATACCATTGTCAACTTGAAGTATTTCTCCCGTGGTCTGCAGTACGCGTTGCTGCAGTTTGTAACTGCACATCTACCCCCTCCACACAGATGCCCCCCTCCCATTCCCTTTGTTTGTTCCCTTTGCTTGCATGGAGCCTACTCCTAACCCCCACCACACCCTCCCGGGGCAACCCCTTCTGATTCCGAAGACGTTGGACCGTCGGACTCGAGAGGTCAGTTTAGCGTGGTTCAGCCGTACACCGACGCGAAACTGCAACTCGTGCCTCACGCCTCGCTCGCGCCGCCCTGGCGCCTACCATTGTGTTTGTAAATGGACCGTCTTGCGTTTAGGTCTTCGTGTGATATCAAGTGGCCAGTCTAGTGAATTAAAAAGTGAAATCGTTTTGTTTTAGGCCTAGAACTTATGCAGTCGCATAAGTGCAGTCCTCGCGTACTGCGTAATGTACTGCCTTCGTGTGACTTATAGGCCTAGTAACTAGTAGGCTATACTGAACGGTATTGTGTTATACCGGTACTACCCCCGTGGTATACTTTGAAAGTGGAACAATTTTACTTCAAGCCAGTTGTAGGTCTACCTCACATTCGTAGTCATAATTTGTAAGGCGCTGTTTGTTCTAAATACATTGATTTATCTATATTATTGTTACGCACCGTTAAAATAACGACAATATAGGCCAACATATTAAACTATCGTACTGTACAAGAGCCTACTGTGAATTATGGCTATTATGTAATGTAAACAGTTGAAAATCGGGCGATCTCCGCGGTGCTCGTAGTAAACGATCGAGCGCTTGCGCTATGTTTTGATCGGGAGCTATGGCCTAGACCACATGAAAGTTCTTCTTTCTTCTTCTTTTTCTTTCGAACACCCAGAGTTGGAACTTATGCCATTCTCTGCCTAGTTGCTCAATAAAAGTTTGCCACATATTTCCTCCTTGCTATCTTTTGCCCCTGCATTAGATCCCTTTCTGCTGTCAAAGAGACACATGTCGCAAGATGTTCCGCTTCCTGGTCTTGTTCTTTGCAGAGTGGGCATGTTCTCGTATCCACCACTCCTATTTTGTGCAGATGGGCTTGCAGGTAGTCGTGGCCGGTGTCCATCCGGAAATTTGCCACGTATACCCTTCTTTCTTCCTTATCAATTTTCCTTGCGTTCATTTTCTCCTTCCTTATAAGCGGTTCCCATCTTTTCCCTCACGCAATTACTTCATACTGTTTTTTTAACTCTAAGCTGACTTGGTTATTGATTGTAGACTTGATGGACTGCAGTGAGATTGCCTTTTCAGGTTGTTTCAATTTAGCTCCCATCTTTGCCAGGTAGTCGGCTTTTTCATTTCCCACTATTGAGCAATGACTAGGGATCCATTGAAGACATACTTGCCAGCCTTTGTCGTAGAGCTTGTACAGTAGTACTCTTCCCTACATGCTACTGTTATCTCACAATCTGTATCTCTTTGAGATATCAAGGCTTGTAGTGCTGCCCTTGAATCTACCAAGATCACCACTGGCTGTGATGGCTTAATATTGCCTACTTCGGTTAGTGCAAGGTGGATGGCTGCCAGTTCCCCGTCAAAGTTTGTTCCAAATTTGCCAGCCGCAGTAAGTTTTTCAAAAACCTGACAATACACTCCTGCTCCCGCAAACCCCTTAGGTGGTGTTGCAGATCCATCCGTATACACGTGCAGCCAGGTTGGCACTGGGTACCGGGAGTGTAGAGTACGGTATGTTATCTGTCTTAAAGTGCCCGTTCACCTCTTTAGCAAGTTGTTCTCTATATAAAGTTTAAGAGCCGCATGCATAAAGCTATTTCAGGCGCGGTAACAGCGAGTCAGTTGTACATGTATTACAGCGAAAGTAATAACACGATTTTGTTGAAAAAAATCAAGTACACAGAAAACATTTGTTTCTAGGTCCGTGCGTAAGGAAATTTGAATCAGAGTTTATTTGACTTAGTAAAAAATTTATTAGTGTCAGGTAACTTCACTATGGGAAAACGTTAACCGTTTAACGAATTTCAAGATTTCACAACAGCCAGATCCAGCTCTCACTTGTCCCTATTACATATTAAAATATCATGTTTCTTGAAGTAACCGAAATACTGGAAATCTGTGACGCCCGAGTATCAACGCGCTCCAAATTCTATTCAAAAATACTCAAATACAGCACTACGGAGTTCAGCGTTCTGTCGCTAGGTAGCACTAGCATCGCTCCGCTACTTTGTTTGACAGGCGGTGGCTACTGATTGGGGTTTTGGGCCAGAGTGGGAGGGTTGAGACTTGAGAATGCAGGTGTCTGGTGTGTTTTGGAAAACACGAATGTATGTATGTGTGTATGTATGTCATTTATACATTACTACACCATTCATCCGATTGCGATGAAACTTTGGTGAGTGGTTGTGCGCACGCCCGCAATGGTTTCTGGATGATAACAACCCCCCCCCCCTCACCCTCGCACCACCACTGAGCCACCAACATGCAATAATGCGTTCTATTATTATTCATCCGATTGCAATAAAACTTTGGTGAGTTATTATGCGCACGCCCGCGAAGGTTTCTGAATTAGCACCCCCCCCCCCCCCCCCCCCTTTGTGTACCACTAGACGGAAAAATATATTGTGTGTCAAACAACACTTCAATAAACATAATTAAAACATAAACACTTTATTTCTTTCAGTGGCATTGCAACGCATGCCGGGTTTGCTATAGTTATCAATAAATTTGTATTTACAGTCACGACGAGAGAGTGGGTCGTCAATCTAAAAAATCTCGGGTACGGTTATAGCAATATATAACAGCACAGAGAAGTAATTACTTATCTGTGCTAAGAGGGGTACCCGTAAAGTCGACCTGCAGAAACTCGACAGAAGATAACCCCTGATAGCGCGTTATCTTATCACCTTTACCGCCGGGGACCGTATACCTAAAAATGTAAGAGGTATTTTGTTCACGAGGCAATTATTGTATTGCGAACTAAAACTCATCAAGAATCAGAAGAATGTCAGTGACCTACAATGCCTACCCTACCCTCTCATCACGCCGGCTATCGCATACTTTCACTTTATTGTCTCGTAGGGGAGATGTGCGCGTAGACGACAAAGATAACGGTACTACGGACATTGCTGTTTGGTTTATATGTAGTATTTACAGGTTTTAGTGCACCTTTCATTGTTGTTTATATAGTGTTATTTTTTGGCTCGAACATTACGTCATATAAATGCGTCTTTCAGTGCACCTTTCATTGTTGAATATATAATGTTACTTTTTGGCCCGAACATTACGGCATATAAAATATAAATGCGTCTTTCAGTGCACCTTTCATTGTTGTATATATAATGTTACTTTTTGGCCCGAACATTACGGCATATAAATGCGTCTTTCAGTGCACCTTACATTGTTGTATATATTATAGTGTTATTTTTTTTGGCCCAAACATTACGGTTTTAGAATGCGTTTTCTAAGTAATGTACCGCGTGTGTATTTTAATGACACCAGAAGATTCTAGTATATATTATTGACTTTCTTGCCCCGAACTGTACGGCCTTTACAAGTGATCTCTACATAAAATGCGTATTTTAGTGCAATATGTAATCACGTATACTGTTGCGTTTGTTTTACACAAACATTACGACTTCAAGATGACTGTGTTGTGTGTAAAGTACGTAGTTTCGTGCACTGGCATTACTGTTTATATTCGGGTGTTCTGTTTGCCCAAACTTGATGGCTACAACATGACTGTGTTGTGTGTAAAGTACGTAGTTTCGGCACTGCATTATTGTTTATATTCGGGTGTTCTGTTCGCCCAAACTGGATGGCTACAACATGACTGTGTTGTGTGTAAAGTACGTAGTTTCATGCACTGGCATTATTGTTTATATTCGGGTGTTCTGTTCGCCCAAACTGGATGGCTACAACATGACTGTGTTGTGTGTAAAGTACGTAGCTTCGTGCACTGGCATTATTGTTTATATTCGGGTATTCTGTTCGCCCAAACTGGATGGCTACAACATGACTGTGTTGTGTGTAAAGTACGTAGTTTCGTGCACTGGCATTATTGTTTATATTCGGGTGTTCTGTTCGCTCATACTTGATGGCTACAACAAGACTTTCTTGTGCACATAAAATGTGTACTTTCGTGCATTGTACAATGTGTAGCCTATGTATATACTATTACTGTGTATTCTGGCTGGAACATTACCAGCTTATGTTAGGTTCGTTCGTTGGTGTACTTTTTACCGGGACCGAGCATCCGGCCTCAATCTTTATCTTCTCTTGATTGTAATTTACTTCTACCTATCAGTATCAACATTGCTCATCTTATTCGGCGGACGAACGATACGCCATTTGGAATGCAAATGAGTGACGAGTCTGATTAATAATCCGAGCAAAACCTTAGGCCTACATTCATCCATACCATATTTTACCGTTTATTATTTTCAATATAATAATGTGTCTAATAATAATCTTTCGTACCAAGCTATCCAGGGGCAATGCATGTCCCTCTTCAGGCGATAAATAGCTTTTGTGGTATTTTGAATAGTAAGAAAAGAATGTCCAAGGGTTGATAGTATGATATGACTCAATCCCAGGATTCGTCTTGTGACTGAGGAAAACCTCGGAATAAACCTCAGTCAGCGTTGCCGATAACCGTATCGAACTGACGACCTCCCGATTTAGAGTTTAGCGTCAGCGCTAAGCAGTAAGCCACATTTATCAGTTGAATGTAATGATTGCTTACGAATTAGTTAGGGTTTGAGTTTATTCTTATATCGTATTTTTTTTTTTTTTTTTTTTTATTGTAATTAAGGCCAGTGTAGGGCACAATGCCCTCTTTAGCCTGATGAGTGATGATTGATGAATGATAATGAGGAAGGGAGGAGGGGAAGCCTGGTACCGGCACGTAGCCTACTCCTGTCGAAAAGTACCAAGGGGACCATCGGCTTTACGTCCCATCCGAAAGGACGGTGTAACTTTGACCAATCATAAAGGTTCCTCCACTAACCTGGACTGCCGAGCAGTTGACGAGAAGAACGAAGTTGTTACACAAGCTTTCGAACCCTCCAATCTGCTCTAACCAACGGTAACTAGTGTTTCAGAGGTGAGTGGTCACCCATCCACCTCCTGACCTAGCCCGAGGTTGCTTAACTTCGGTGTTCGTAAGATGGGCTTGCAATAAGTTTCAGGATGAGTAAATGTGTTTGTAAACGTCGCTGGTTCGATATCTGGTACCCGACATCCAGCTGATAATGATTTGTTTTTATGTGTTTGAGTCTGAGTACTATAAATATTCCGGCGTCATTCCCTCCTTGATATCTAAATTCCCTAATGACAGGGATATAGAGCTGATGTGCACCCAAGAACGGAAACTTGTAAGAAACCCCGAATTCGCATATTGCGAGATGAGCTGAGATTGTGACAAGTTGACTAGCCCTGCAGGTGTCCGACTTCCCCGAGTTCAGTATTGCCGGCCCAGATTCCACCTTTCATAACACCCCCCCCCCCCCCCATCTCACTAACCGCCCTTCGACCATCAGCCACAAGTGGGCTGTCTACCTGCAGCATCCGACGGAATCTTCAGTTTCGAATTCACAACACTCTGTTCGACCGACCTTTCAATTACCTACCTGTGAGACGCTCGAATGAGCACGGCTATGCAGCCGGCTCTTAACCCTAAACACCAATGTTTAGGTGTATATCACGCGGCCTATACCATCAGGTGTCCTTTGTTTATTCGCGCAACTTGCTGTTCGAGGTGGGCGTTCTACGTCATGTGACCCATGTTGCCAACTCTGCGCTGTGTCTCCAGCGGGCATTGGAAGGAGGGGTGGTACTGAAGATTCGTGGTTGGCTGAAGACAGTTAGGGAGGGAGCGCACGTTGTGTGGTGAGATACTTTGTTCAAATGAAAGTGGGGCAGAAGGCGCGCGGTCATGCGGGTAGATACAAGATTTGTAACAACTCACTGGAAATGGGTTTATATTTCTCTTCGATTTGTGAAATGATAATAGTATTTATTAAGAAGGAATATAATTATAATAGTATTTGTCACCATAAGGAATACAGTTACAATTGCGTCGAACAGGTTTTGACGGAGACCTCAAATTAAATTTCACAAACGTACGGCTGTTGGTTTTTCTATCCAGCATTCTGAAACAATGCATCGATATGTTTACATGTCATATGTTATATGTTAATAATACATAACATTGGCTGAAGAAGAAATCACATGCCGTGTGTCTTGTGTATGGTCGGTCTTCCTCCTGCCATTTAGTTCAGTTCAGTTCATTTGTTTGTATATTAATTGACTGTTATGTAAACAAATCACTCATTGTTGAGTTGAGTTAGACTAACTAGGCCCTATAACTCAACAATATAATACACTAGGAAAACGCTCTGTTTGACGCGTTGATAAGCGAGCGCGTCCATATCTACGAACGTTCTGGCGAAAAGATCTCAAAGCTAATAAAAAACAACAATTAACAACAATTCAAGAATGTGCATTTCAAAATTTTTTCTAATTTCTATAGCTATTATACTACCCGATATTGTTGAATGCAGTGTAGTGCGTTGCTAAGAATTTTCGTTGCCATTCTGTCTAGTGTTTTCGCCGCGGTCCGCCACCGTTACTAACAGTTATTGAGTGTAACTTTGTAACTTTTCGAACGATTTTGCCTCAAAACTATACACCTTCAATCCACATCAAGGCTTGTGGATGGTCCAAATTTCAAGTTGATCGGACTTTCCGGACCGCTATCGACAGACATAAAAACAAAACAAAAAACAAACAGCATGAAGTGCCATAAGAGTCTAGAACGAAAAAAACAAAAAAAAAAACAGAACGAAGTGCCATAAGAGTCTCGTGGAGACGCTCGCTTCGCTCGCTTAAAAATTTAATAATAACAAAATATATAACAGCAACAAAATAACATAACAACTAAAAGAGGTTCATAGCTTGTTTATTTGTTAAGAATAGCAAATTAAATTTGATGTCTAGTGAGATTCGATATAGTATCGTACAATGTAACAAAAATTATAATTGCAAGACGGTTCAATGAATAGAACAGCTTGATTTAACTCAGTAAACAGTATTATTTCCAATAAAAAATTGTGTTACGTTTCAAATAAAGAGAAAACTAATAGTGTAGCATATTGCTACCATAACCAGTGACACTTGTTTTCAGTAACATAAGCTAGGAAGTTGGAACTATATCTCATAAGTCGTAATATTCATCCCGATAAGTAGTATATAATTTATAATCGACAAAAAAATGACGCATTTTCTTATTATGCATTACGTACGGATAGATCGGAGGAAATGTACAAGGGCTATTTTATAGGATTTAATCCCAGCATTCGGCATTTTGGCCGAGGAAAACATTGGACAGACCTTCAGACAGATTTGCCCGTACCCGGTATCGAATGGTCTACTTTCCAGAGAGTCTCGTGTGTTACGGCTAAGACACCTTTATTGTAGGTGAAGCGTACCGTTTCATTATTGGTTGGTGTACGTGCTAAACTATAAAACCAAACTTCAATTATCATCGGTATAAGATATAACAAAAATTATATTATTTTGATTGACATACCTCATTCAGTCGTTGTAGCCTATGTAGCCTATATTTCATAACAGCCCCTTGGAAAACCAAGTTTGCTAAGCAATTATTGTTTGATGTATGATAATTTTCATATAACAAACGAAATCCTTAAACGATATGTGTGTTTAGAAGTTACAAAAAGGCGACTATATATGAAAGATGAATAGGATATTAGAGTTTTCCCCTTTTGCGGTTGAATTCCGTTTACATTCTATTTATATAGTTTAAATCATAGTTATAGTCAAAGTATAGTTTATATAGTTTCACAGGAAGATATAGTAAACCCTTTTTTAATTTATTTCAATAGTTTGGAATGAATGTTCAGAGCGAGTGCTGTTATAGTAGCCTATAGGCTAGTACTCAAAGCCACATACTTCCAATAACTGAGGAGAACCTTGGTAAATCATTCAGTCAGCATTGTTGATAAGTTAATGACCGATTCAGTAATTAAAGCCTAATTGTGTATTAGTTTTAGCACCGACCACTATCGTATTTTGCTTCGTTTTTAATACATCTCGGGGAAACATTCTTCTTCTTACAAGTATGTCGTTACACTAAAGTAAGACGTAAACGTTCGGTACTATTTGTGTTAACTTTTATTTGACCTGCCGTATTATGTATTGTTATTATAATGTGATGTATAAAACGGTTTCATTTGTAGCGGACGGAAAATTTGAAACGACTATACACATGCGCTTGGCCGGCTACTTTTCGCTAGGGATGACATCGGGTACCCGGGTAGCCCGGGTACCCGGCTCCAAATATTAACCCGGAGCCGTTTTTCGGGTCTGGGTAATTCTTTAGTCGGTTTCTAGGCTAAATTTACATTGCTGCGGTCGATTCCGGTGGAGCCAGCAGGTACGGCAGGCGCCTACCCTTCCACAACACGTGACTCGACGGGGAACAGAACAGACGCGAACCGACTTGCATTCGTTACTGTTTGTTCTTTATTTAACATTCTGGTGAATATTCTGGCTAATACTTGTTCCATTACTATTTATTTTCCTTAAAATATCATGTTTTATGTACGTGCTTCTGTTGTGTATTGAGAAAAGTTTTTTTACTCGACGTGATTTCTGCAGGCGTATTCCAAAAGACTCACCGAGCGGGCGGCATGCATATCATTCGTCCCTCGTCTTTGCTCCCCGCGCACTTCACAAGGCCTAGCGAGGACCTTCAAATCAAGCCTACACATCGAAAAATACGTTTTCAGGATCCGGGTACCCGGGTAATATGAGAGCTGGAACTGGTTCCGAATTTTACTACCCGATGTCATCCCTACTTTTCGCCCATCCCTCCAGATGCGTGAAGCAAGGTCACACAACACTCGGGGGTACAGTGTTGCCAAACGTAGAACGTTAAACGGGCTGCATAAAACATTTAACCACTAATTACGTGGAACTCGAATCATTTTCGGTGAAACTGTTGTTCAATATGTGTTCTACATACCAACATGTGTGTATAGGTACACATTGCAGCAAGAGGTGAACGAACACTTTAACTCTTGGGCTGAACATGCTGCTTTCTGCACTTTTTCGTCAAGTTCTAGCATAACATCCAGTGGGGGTCTCACATTGTTGTTCCCGTTTCTTTGGCTAAGGCGTGTACGTGGGCAGTCTGGAATTTGGTATTTCTGTTTTAACATGACTGCAGTCTGTGAGAAGTTCTTGTGTGTCTTTAGTCTCTCAAACCCATTTCTATAGTCCCTCCAGTAGTCATCCTTTCCCCTTAACAACCTCTCGTGGAGCTTCATTGCACTTTTTTCTCTGCGTGCCTTCAGCGGTTCTAAACCAGTTTGGAGCTCCATTGCGGCTATAGGTGTAGATTTGGGAGCACCACATATAAGTCTCATGGCCTGGTTTTGTACTTTGTCAATTTTGTCAGTAACATTTTTTGTGGCTGTAACAAAAACCTCACCACCATACTCCAATGCTGGTCTAACATAAGTGTTATATGTTGTGACCAAAGTGTTGTGAGACGCTCCCCACTTTGAGCCAGTTAGTCTTTTCAAGAGGTTCATTCTTTTAGTTCCTTTCCTAGCCGTTTCCATTGCGTGTTCTTTCCAGCTAAGTTTCTGGTCCATAGCTTAGCCCAGATATTTGGAATTGTAGCTTTGTTTGAGCTCCTGGGGTAAGATACAATGGGGTTTGTGCTACAGTCTTCTCGTGAGATAATGAGAAGAGCTGGTATGTTGTTTTTGTTGTATTAACAGTCATTGCATTGTTGTCAGCCCATTGTGCCAAAACGACAAGAGCTTTGTTCATTTGTCCTTGGAGACTCTCAATGTCATTGGACGAATTCCACATTACTACGTCGTCTGCATATAGTAGCACCTGTATACCAGAATTGTCTTTGAGTTCCGTAGCAAGATCATTTATCATAACATTGAAAAGCGTCGGGCTTAGAACCGATCCTTGTGGTAGGCCTTGCTTGAGTTGCTGATAACCCGATTTAGAATCTTGGAAAGAAACTCTTATGAAACATTGGTCCAAAAAACTTTTGATCCACCCAAGTAGATTTCCAGATACTTTTAACCTGGACTTAGTTTTGTCAGCAACTTGGGTCTCCATTTGGTGTCGTATGCTGTTTTGAAATCCACTATAACAGCCAGCGTTGATTCCCTTCTTTGGAAAGCGTCCTTTACATCCTGCGACAGTCTTGCCAGTTGGTCAACAGTGCTACAATTAGGCCTGAAACCTGCCTGCTCCTCAGCCAACAAACCTTTGTCTTCTAGATAGTCACTAAGACGTTTTAAAACCATACGCTCTGCAAGTTTGCATACACAACTTTTCAGGGAGATCGGTCGGTAACTGGAAATATCCTCTGGATCCTTATTAGGTTTAAGAATCGGTGATATTTCTGCCTTTCTCCACTCTGCCGAGACATATTTTTCCCATGTCAGGTTAATAAGCTTGAGTAGGGTTTCTACTGCTTTACCACCTAGCTGAGTTGAGTTCTGAGGGAATATTATCCGGTCCAGGTACTTTAACAACTTTTGTGTTGTTTAAAGCTCTCTTCATTTCATTCATTGTAAAAGGCGTATTATGAGCTTCATTTACTTCTTCCTCCTGCCGACGCTTTCTCAGCTCTCTGCAGAGGGGTATACTTCTTCTTCCAACATCTGTCCTGCTAACAGCCGCATAATGTTTGGCCAGAGCTTTGGCTTTACTTAAACTGGTAGTTATGATTCCAGCCCCACTATGGAGGGGAGCATTTCTTTCTTGAGATCTGGTATTGTTCAAAGTCGATACCATCTGGTGGGTCTTTTTACAATCTGTTCTGTAATCCATCTGCTCGATAAATTCTAGGTAGGCTCTCCTCTTACTATCCAATATTTCATGGGTAAGTTTCGCTTGACTTTTCCGTAACTCTATTCCATGATGCGCCCACCCCGTTCGTTCCATGTTTTTCCTGTTCCTATCTCTCTCTTTTTTTAGTTATGTTAGTTTGTCACTCCAAAATGGCTTATACTTCTTTACTGCTCCTCTTGGCACCGCTTTCAGAGCACAGGTAAGGACTTGATCCCGGAATCTTTTCTCTGATTTATCTGGGTTATCATCAATTAGATCCGAGGTTGTGAAAGTAGCCTACTATAAATTAAAAAACGTTAAGATGGGAGATCTTTTTAAAACACAAAAACTAGACTGTTTTTTTAAACCAGTCAACAAACAGATCGCAGCTACATTGCAAACCAACTCCACAATACTTCCACAAACTCTGAACCCAGTTTCCAAACTCCCAATTCAATTCAACAGTGAGTTTTATTCCAGTTTGACAATTTGTACATGTCAAAACACATAGGAAACCTATAAATTACTGAAAAGGATAGGTCTAGTGACAATGTCCAAGTCGGTCCACTCACTGTGAGTGTTGCTCAAGCCACGACGCAGTCTGCTTAAATACTATCTGGAACTCATGTATCTGGTGTTCCATTGTTGGATGAAGTTCAACCTAAGGCAGTCGCACCCAAAAAAGTGTATTTCCAAACCTTTCGAGTATTCATTTATGGCAGCATCTCACAAAGGTGAGAAATATGCATTTTGTAAAATTTGTAGATGTGACATGAACATTGCTCATGGAGGGAAAAGTGACACTGTTCTGCACATAAACTCTAAAAAGTATAAGGACTATGTGAGTCAGAATGACTCTGCCCTATAATGTAAATAAATATTGGTTAATTTAAAATGTGGTGAACAATCGTAGACCTACAACAGCTAATATCAATTGACTGTCACTATAAACTTGCAGTATTCTTGCAAGCAATATCAACAATCTCCTATAAAAAGAAATACGGATTAGGCCTATGCCACCGAAACAGGTTGTAGCTATGCCTGTGCAAACAAGTTGCCCGCGCAGTTGAAAACAGGCTCTGCGAGCGTTAGGCCCGCCCACACGCCAGGGGCGGAGCATAACTGACATGTGAAAAACAGTTAAGGATAAGGTAAAATTACTGAAGTTATTACTGAATTACCCTATTTGCAATTAGGCCTACTATTTCAAAAAAGAATAAATAATCGTCGATTTCGGTGAAATATGTGATTATTAAGTACAGTATACGGTAATAAGAAAAGGCTTCTTTTAATGCCATGCCAAAAATTACCAATCGAGCCAATCACCGCCTTTTAACAGATAGCTTTATCGTGACGTCACTACTCGACAATACAAGAACTTTTCAAGGCTTTGGAAAATCAGCTGTTAGAAATATCCAATACACCCTATGGCGATCACTGCTTTGTTGTTATATTACGCGAACGATGTATGAAATCAGTTCTAAGCCTATTTTTGGTGTAATTTCAAGACGAAGTTTGTTTAAAGCTCGAAGTTTTGATAAAACACGAACTCTAGCCTAAAAAGCCGAGCCCGAGCCGAGCCGAACTTCAAAAAAAGCTCGGCTCAGGCTCGCGTTTTCGAACGTTCGCCTACCCTTAATTTAGGCTATTTAATTTAATTTGTGTATCCGTAATTTACCAACAATGACCATAAACGAACCTCAAATACCAAGTTGCTCACACGCAATAGATGGGTACGTTCCTTCATTCCTTCACATTTATACCTAGCTACCAGCTACCAAGAAGCTACATACGTGTCTTTCTGATCCACGGAAAATGAGCCACGTACTTTTATTGTTCGGCTAATTAGACGTTTGGCGGATAATTAGACATCCCAATTTATATTTTTAATTTAATTTTTAATTTAATTATTTTTTTTTTTTACTTAGTGTACTTACTACCTGGGTAACCAGCGGGTATTGTAAACTGGTACCCGGGTCGTAAAAAAGTCGGATTTTGTCATCCCTTATCTGTATCTAATACATTGTCTCGACAAAGACCCAAAATGGAAATACACCCTAAACCGTTAATCACTAGTGGAGTGAGATAGGCATAATCTTAAAAGCACTGGATAGTCACGTTATCTCCTCCTTGATAAGAGTGACAGGTTACTGTACAATAGTGCTGGCCAAGCTAGTAGTGTGTGTACTGGACTATACCTAAGATAGTGGGCCATACAAACTGCTACCCCCCCCCCTCCCCCCACCCCCCCCCCCCCCCTCAATGAAATAAGTAATTTCAATTTTTGTTATCTTAAATGTTACTATAGAATACATACTGCAGGTCATACTGCAGGGGTTCTGTGCAACAAATCTTATCTGTCACCATTTCCATCCCTTCATTATTGATGTTGCCCCAAAGAGTAGGCCTACATTGACTTCAAACTAAGCCATAAATCACTTACTTTTTTAAGTTAATGAGATACAATGTTGCGCTTGTTATAACGTATATAACGTATCAATTGTCCGTACAGCGACGTTTTAAAGTCTTGAAAACCAATAGAACAGCGCCAGCAGTCAGGGTTTTGTAAAGACTAACAGTGAATAGGAGGTCGAAATTGGACATATCGGTAGGACGATCCTAGGGGTGCGCAGGGCCCTGGCCGGACCTAATGTGTCAACTTCAACCGCCATCGGCGGTCGGGCCGTACTGGAAATGTATTTGATTCTGGTATATAAAAATGCTTATTTGTCATAGTTAGTTTAGATAGTTGGCAGCATTGAGTAACACTAGGCCTACTCCCCCAACGGCCAAAATGCTGAAAGTTGTCTGCGGCGGAGTGATTGGCCCGCGCCGGCACACGCGTCGGCGTCAGTCTACACGTAGAGGGTGTATGAGTGGGCGTTGAGTAGACAACACTGTCAAAAGGCACACTTCACCCGGAGCAGCACAAACAATTCATTATTCATGTTTTATTTAAATGAAACGAAACATAGCTCTTTAGGGGCCACAAGATCCAATGGCGCCAGAAAACGTCGCATGTTAAAATCACAATTTTGGGCTATAAAAGTTAATGCATCAACCGAAAAAAATTCCGCCTCTGGCGAAATTGTCTCCAGGGGCTGGGGCTTTGCCCCAGACCCCAGCTGTGCCGGGCCACCTCGTGCCGAGTCTAATGTTAGACGCTGCGCAGGCCTATGAGGACAATTCAACAAAAGAGCCGACGAAGGGATGGACCTGCTAGGTTCGAGCCGGCCTTTCACAGCCATTAACATCCAGCATTGCAATGGTTATTGTTTTTGTTATATAAAATTATATCCACTAATGCATTTCCGATTTGGGGATAAATGCAGGCCCAACCCAAATACTACAAACTGGCAACGTCTGCCAGCCAACCTTCCATAATTGTGAGAGGTACCAGTAAAGCAGATGCTCACACAAAGAAATAACATCCACTTGTGTTTATTGGTTGTCACTCAGTTCCCATTCGACGTAGTCCTTTACTTAGCCGGCTGCTACTCTAGTTGGTAACCAAAGCGTTGAGTAGGCCTACATGCAGTCTTGGGTAAATTACTTTTGAAAAGTAGTGACATTACTTTACTCGTTACCTTTCATTAAAAGTAATGAAGTTACCATTACTAATTACTTCGTTCTTAAAGTAATGGCATTACTTTACTTTTCCTCTCGAAAAGTAATGACGTTACTTTTGTAATTACTTTTGCGATCTTATCAAATAAATAGGATAAGGTCGAATTGGGTATGTCATCAAATTATTTGTAAATGCAGATGCATTCTGAAACATGTGGTTACCAGTGTTTTATTTATCAACGTAGGATATGATCAGTAGGACGGCCAGGCCTAGCTCCCTCAACCCCACTTGTGCTTGTGGGTGTATCAGACAACATGTTAAACGATAAATGATTAAATAAAAACCGGATCACGTTTCTACAAGGTTTGTTCAGTTGACGCGAACTAAAGAAACGTGGGCAAAGGCCTATTCTCGTTTTCACTGAGAGGTTACAGGCTAGCCAACACAACCTATTTGTTGGGGAAAAAAAAGATTTCTTCGGTTGGTAAGATCGATGTGCAATTTTATATGTTGAAGTTGAGAACATTGAACAGTGTTTAATTTTGTCGCGACTGGTGGCGAAAACGAGAACTTGGTGAACACGGCAGCAAGCCTGCACAATGTTAGGTTAGGTAGGTTAGGTTTTTTCGATTATCTCGGCAAATGTTCGTCGCACAGCAAACCAGACTGTATCCCGTGATCACACTCGTTATTCTCTTACAAGAAATATATTTGTTTGGGAGACAATTTTCGGGAGTAGCTTGCGGAAGTAACTTGCGGGAGTAACTTGCGTGAGTCACTTGCTCGGGTACTGCGGCTGTATATGTGGTTAAAAGGGTAGGCGGTCGTTTTTCGGGGAACTTTTCAAGTAACGCGATCCTTATCTTGACAAAGGAACTTTTATTTGAGAAAGTTCATATTTTTGGCAAACTTTTTAATACGTTCTTTGGAGCAGTCTGTAACTGTAACCTAACGAAAAGTAACGCGTTAGTAACGTAAAAATCACGTACAAATGTAATGAAATTACTTTACTCGTTAGTAATAAATCATTGTAGCGGCGTTACCGATTCCGTTACTGAAAAAGTAATTTCGTTACAGTAACGCGTTACTTCCGTTACGTTACTACCCAAGACTGCCTACATGAATGGTCCATACTGCCTTCATGAAAATTTACCTTAATTATGTAATTTGCACGACTTGTGCATAGTACAGCATTAGCAAATTTATCACAACACAAGATTGTTTACAGGCAGGTTATCATGCCTGGCATGGTGATAACCACTATGACATGCCACCATTAAGATTTTTTTTTACATATTTATACACAATCCTATGAGAGACTTAGTGATGGCAGCCCTTAAAACGGTGCAGTTTATTAAATATGTAACATTATCTGTCTCTCATTGTGCAAAATACAAATGGATGTGGGACGTCAAAAAATCCCACCCCCACACTTACAGTGCCTCTGTGATGGGAATTTGGAATTGCAGGACAGTTCATGCTTCATGCAATCACTGGTGCTATGGACAACCATGCCACATAGTGTTGTAAAATGTTGTCACCTAGAGTTAAAGCCTAGGCAAAGAGTACCAAACTTTGAGATGATTTTCAGTATTTTTTTTTTATGAAAAATGGACGTGTGTTTGTTTTTGCAGCATGTTAAAATCAGGGACTAAAATTTAAATGTCTAATCATCCCACTCACACATGGTTTATTCTTCACATGCATAGCTCTTATTTTAATTGATCTTTAAAGTTTAGTCCTTCCTTCTTACCCTTGTTCTTTTCTGCTGTGACTACTGTTCCAGTTATCGTGTTTGTAATGAGATTGCAATCTTTAATATTCAACAATGTATTGCTGCAACATACACAGTTGCAAAGATGTTTGCAAAATTCTTCAGTATATCATTCATTCTTAATGATGTGTATGTCTATTAAAAAATTTAAATTGACAGGCCTATATTATCTGTGTGTAATTCCAGTGTTTTTTCTGTGCTCTAGTCCGACCTGCGCTGGTCTAAGCAGACAGATGTGGGTATCACCCACTTCCGCTCGGGTATGAGTCACGACGAGGACCAGCTGATTCCCAACTTGTATCGCTACATCCAGCCATGGGAGTCCGAGTTCATTGATTCCCAGCGTGTATGGGCCGAGTATGCCCTGAAGAGGCAAGAGGCGAACGCGCAAAATCGCCGACTGACATTGGAGGACTTGGAAGACTCGTGGGATCGGGGTATTCCGCGCATTAACACACTCTTCCAAAAGGACAGGCACACATTGGCGTACGACAAGGGCTGGAGGATACGTACGGAATTCAAGCAGTATCAGGTGAGAGGCACTAAATTTGTCAATTTTTCTATGCACAGATTATTTGGGTATCAAACTCCAGTTCTAATCTGTCATGTCATAGCTATGAATAATATTACAGTACCGTTTTTTTAGTTTGGCTTCCTAGAGTCACTGCAATTTGGTATCAAGGTAGCATGATGTAAAAGACGATCAGGAAGTTTGTTTACATTCTTAAAAATGACACCTATGAAATAAGATTGATTGCTGCCATGGAGAATGAACTGTTTGACATGGGTCAGCTAGCTAGTGTACAGTGGTAATTAGGGCTGCCCAACGATATCGATAATTTGATACTATATCGATAATAGAAAACTAATCTGATATCGATATAGAATTAATATATCGTACATATCGCAATATCGAACTTGCGCCTAATAAGTAGGGATGTGCGGGTAGGCCTACCCAAAAAAACGGGTATTTTTTTGGGTAACAAAATTTACCCGAGGTCAGGCCGTAAATTATGCCCGAAAAAATTGGATCGGGCAGTACAACACTCTTTGGAGGTTATGATTGATCAAAATTGTGAATTTCAAGATCAAACTGCAAGACTGGGAAGCTTGGGAGGAACTCACAAAATTATATGAGGATGCCTTACCTACGATCTTAGTTTTTTTATTATTTCCTGATTATACTTATTACAGTAATTTATTTTGCATACAAGGGGGCAGTGTAGGTGAATAACAACATTTCGCGGTGTATTCTGACTATTTCTGACAGTGCTCATATAGAAAAAAAGGTGACCATATGCGGATGCCAGGAAATCCACCGCCTTCTTAGCAGAATTAGCTATGGCGGGAAATTCATTTGGCGGGGGCTTGCATTTCTTATATTTTCACTCATGCCTGTCATATTTCTATTTAAATAGTCGTAATACCGATCGTAATAACACAGTGAAGGACAAATAAATGCTCGTATAACCGACAAAGTCATATAACAGAGAGTCATATCATAACGGAAATAAATTAACATTACTCTTATGGGAATATGGTTGGGACTTCATGTGACACTCGTATAAGTGCCAAAATCATATAATAGCGCATCGTATGATCGACGCTTAACTGTACATCACTTGATAAGTTCAATATCGATATTGCTTTCCGCGATATCGATATGATTTTTTTTATCGTTAGGGAGCCCTAGTGATAATATCTCCAAAGTACTTTCGTGGAAGAGTTTAAGGTGGAATAAGCCCTGCATTGCACTTACCGTGTCAGTTCGATGCCACTAAAATGGTTACTTTCAATTGGCAACCAGGTCGCGCTTAAGCCCGCATTGCACGTGTACCTCCTTGTGTATGAAGTGTTGTGGAACTACATGATCTTCTACATTAGGGAAGGTCCATGTTGCTCTACTCTAACCAGTGACAAAACAGTTTACAAAAATACAATGGTATAAATCAAGTCATACTTCAATTATTGTTGCCTACATAATAAATTTGAATTTGCTGCAAAAAACATAACATTTTAAAATTTAATCACAACTCACACAACCGGCTGGGCATGCGAGAAATATTTTATTTGCTGGACCACTAATTTGACATGTCCTGGGCATCTCAGGCATACCATTTTTTTAGCCCTATATAATTCATTGTTTGGTTAGTGACGTGTTAAAACAATGCACCATCTCAATATGTTTTCAGGTCCTTAAGCAGAATCCGTTCTGGTGGACACACCAGCGTCACGATGGCAAGCTGTGGAACTTAAACAACTACCGTACGGACATGATCCAGGCGTTAGGTGGAGTGGAAGGGATCCTGGAGCACACACTGTTCAAAGGAACGTACTTCCCCACCTGGGAAGGTCTCTTCTGGGAGAAGGCCTCAGGGTTTGAGGAGTCCATGAAGTATAAGAAACTCACCAACGCTCAAAGATCTGGTTTGAACCAAATCCCGAACCGTCGGTTCACACTTTGGTGGTCGCCAACTATCAATCGAGCCAATGTCTATGTTGGGTTCCAGGTTAGAGCATTTTCTTATGCTATCACTATCAGTTCATAACTTGTTCTGTTATTTCTAGGGCTGTGCGGGCCGCCCTTTTGACATTCGGGCCGGGCTCGGGCTCGGGCTCAACCTATTGTTTCGGGCTCGGGCTTTTACAAAAACGTGTATCCCACCTTTTGGCACAGGAAATACAGATTATATCGTTTTAAAGTGCTTTTCCTCCTTACCTGTCATCTCTGAGCCCTACCAGTGAGCATTTTTTTGTAACAGATCTGCTTTGTGTCACAAATTTATTACCTGTGGTTCAATTGGTGCAGGTGGGAGGGGGAAACCCCAAGACATCTTCCTCATTCATACTCTTGTGCTTCTCGGCACAATACGAGAATGACTGAATGAGTTAGGGCCGGTCTTACAATCTCCTAATAAGAAAGTTATTTGTAGCAAATAAGCTATTTGGAGGATATCAAGGGTTTTGATTGGTGGTTGCCATGGAGAAAACAAGCTATTCGATGAATAAGTAGTTATTGGGACATTGTAAGACTGGACCTCAGTGTGGTTGTAGTGGGTGGTGAGGGGGGGGGGGGAGGAGGACGCCGGGTGTTCGGGTCCTCTTTTACTTCATCTCTATTGAGCGTACAAATTGTCCAGGCATTATAAAAAGTAAAAAAATAAAAATGTTTTGTGTTTTGAATCATTATGTATTGGCCTGTAAACCAACATAATTATGCCCAAGTCATAGCGTCAATCCCATCTTACCTACAATTACTGGACAGTCTGTTACTTTCAAGAGAATAAGTACCAAACAGACAATGGCAGGTGGATAAGGAAGTGGATACTTGTATTGGTTTGAGTTTGATAAGAAGCAGTGGTAATTGGAGTCTGCTCCTTGAAAACAATAATTGGTTACTTGATTACTTCTAAAGCCAGCTCCACACTCTGCGTGTATACGGTGCAGTACTTTATCTTATCTATCCCGCAGTAAGTCCGTCTTGCCCTACACACTCTGTGTCTATTTGCCGCAATAACTACTGCGTCTCGCTAAGAAACTGCAAGTGGCCATGTTAAAGTTGGGTCTCCCTTTGAACTGCATCCCATTTACCGACTTCGGATGGGAAAGGACGCAGTACTGCGCGCAAAGCGAACTGTGTACTGACTGCGTGACCCATCCACACTCTGCGCCTAACTGCCATAAATCATGTACTGCGCCGCATACACGCCGAGTGTGGAGCGGGCTTAACTTGACAAGTTGATATTAATCAAGTATGCTTATCTAATGCCCGCCTTAGACGTTGGTTATCATGGACGCTTAAATAATAATGTGTATTTGTTCAAATAAAAGCCAACTTTATTCATATTGGAATTAAATGTTATTGACTTATTGTTATCAGATCAGTTACTTAATTAATAATAGGAAATTGACCCTATTAGGAAATTGAATGACAAGAATATGCAACTACGTACAGCCTACAATATTACAAAGTTGTACTTCTCCCGTTAGGCCGTTAGGTTATTGTCTCGTTTGCATGGCATTCCCATTCAATCATTTTGCATTATTTATGGCTTTTGATAAAACTCCCAAACCTCCCATGTTATTGTCCGCTTGATAAGACAAGACCACAGATAATACGTCCCGTGATATGATGTGGACTGCGCCAGACATCGGAATTCCAACTTAGTCGAGTTGAATGGAATTGTTTATCTCCCCCCCCCCCACCCCCACCCCTCCCCCTCACCAACTCTTCCGGGCGCCAGCGACAAGCAGGTAGCAGACGGGTTGGGTTACTCATCACTTAGCCGACTTGCAACTGGTCTGTGATCCTTTCAGTGTTGACAGATGTTTGCCAGCGATGGGTCAACGTAATTGCAAACCAACTAGCCTACCCCATGTGGCTATGATTGACATGTGGCCAACCCCCACAGACCATCAATGGCTTTGAAGTCTTCATTTGCCGCTCTACTTACTGTGGAAAATACTACTTGCCTCATTTCCGTTTAAGGAAGACAAAAGCCCAGCCCAACCCGAATTTCGTGCGGTAAATTAGTAACTCGGGCTTTCACTACAGGCCCGAGCCCGGCCCGAATTTCGGGCTACCCGCACAGCCCTAGTTATTTCCAGTAATGAACTCAACCAGTCATGATTGGTTCTTAAAGGCTAGGGTCTTGCACCACGGTCTACTATTATCAGGTCTTGCAACGCCCTATTGTGAAGCCAATAGTGTTGGCAGTTCCCAAGATACCCGACTGGGAGCGCTACTCGTAAGTGGCCCGAATCGTAGATCAGACAAGTCACTACTTTACCGATCTTCACGGGAGTGGGCCGAATTGCAGAGAAATGGCGTTAGGTGTGGGCCTATGTAGTAGGGAATGCGAGGCGTAGCCTAGCAAAACAGTTTCGTTTAATTGGTACAGGGTTTTACTTTTATGAATTGAATGGTATAATAACATGTTCTTAGGTGTATAGTGGCTTTTAGACCTATACTGTCGATGTGTAGGTATTTTATATTGATATACCGGCATATTTGAAATGAAAGTGGTCAGTCAGATCTAACGTCATAACCTACAAAACAAGACAAAAAAGCAGTTTTACATGTGGGACCTTTATTAGCGAAACCTTTTAGTGGCAACTGGCATACCCACAGGTGCAAAACAGTACAAAACATTTCCTCCCAATTAGATTTAATGCAAGATACAATGGTCGGCGGTCAGTAAATTTAGAACATTTATTTGCGTGGCCGATCGTGAACCCGTCTAGGGAGCGAGCGAACGAGCCCCTGGCGCACTCTATCGTAGTCTTTGCGCACCAAACCGGGCCACTGCACGCTAACGCAATCTGTTGGTGACGGCGGAACTGCCAACACTTTGAGCTTCAGCTTTTTCGCCTCGTTGCAAGACCTGATAATAGTAGACCATGTCTTGCACTTCTAAAATGTTCATAGCAATTCCAATTTGCAATCTAAATTAATTGAATAATTTTAAAATTAATTGAAAGCAATGTTTTTGTTTCTAGGTGCAACTGGATTTAACTGGAATCTTCATGCATGGCAAGATTCCAACCTTGAAGATTTCGCTTATCCAGATCTTCCGTGCCCATTTGTGGCAGAAAGTCCACGAGTCCATTGTGATGGATCTCTGTCAAGTGTTTGACCAGGAGCTAGATGCTTTGGAGATAGAGACCGTACAAAAAGAAACGATCCATCCTCGTAAATCCTACAAGATGAACTCCTCATGTGCTGACATACTCTTGTTCGCAGCGTACAAGTGGAATGTCTCCAGGCCTTCACTCCTTGCAGACTCAAAGTAAGTATACTTGAATATTATAATTATTTACTTCAGAGCTCTTAAAAAAGCACCCTAAGCAATGTCTTGTTAAACTCTCAATCTCAATCATTAACGTATGTACAATTTTTTATCACCAGGGACACCATGGACAACACAACAACTCAGAAGTACTGGATTGATGTGCAGCTCCGTTGGGGTGACTACGATTCCCACGACATCGAGCGTTACGCTCGAGCCAAGTTCCTTGACTACACCACCGACAACATGTCGATCTACCCCTCGCCCACTGGCCTCTTGATAGCAATCGATCTTGCCTACAACCTGCACAGTGCTTACGGTAACTGGTACCCCGGATGTAAACCGCTCATCCAACAGGCCATGGCAAAGATCATGAAGGCCAACCCTGCACTGTACGTCTTACGCGAGAGAATCCGCAAGGCATTGCAGCTGTACTCTTCGGAGCCCACCGAGCCCTACCTGTCGTCCCAAAACTACGGAGAGCTCTTCTCCAACCAAATCATTTGGTTTGTGGATGACACAAATGTCTACCGAGTGACAATCCACAAGACATTTGAAGGTAACTTGACTACGAAGCCCATCAATGGAGCAATCTTCATCTTCAATCCAAGGACCGGGCAGCTCTTCCTCAAGATAATCCATACGTCCGTGTGGGCGGGCCAGAAGCGTCTCGGGCAGCTGGCCAAGTGGAAGACGGCGGAGGAGGTGGCCGCTCTCATTCGATCACTACCCGTGGAAGAACAGCCCAAACAGATCATCGTCACTAGGAAAGGAATGTTAGATCCTTTGGAAGTACATTTACTGGACTTCCCTAACATCGTGATCAAGGGCTCCGAGCTACAGCTGCCATTCCAGGCCTGCCTCAAGGTGGAGAAGTTTGGAGACCTGATCCTGAAAGCTACAGAACCCCAGATGGTGCTGTTCAACCTGTACGACGACTGGCTGAAGACCATCTCGTCGTACACGGCATTCTCGCGCCTGATCCTGATCCTGCGCGCGCTGCACGTCAACACGGAGCGCACCAAGGTCGTGCTCAAGCCGGACAAGACCACCATAACGGAGCCGCATCACATCTGGCCCACGCTCACCGACGAGGAGTGGATCAAGGTGGAGGTGCAGCTCAAGGACCTCATTCTAGCCGACTACGGCAAGAAGAACAAGTGAGTTTTTACTAGCTTCTTAGCTCCAGAATTAGACAGAATTTAGTAAAACGAGGGTTGTCCGTGAAATAAGGTTCCCAATGATTTTTCACAATGAAAACATGTTTATTTGCTATGAATTGTACATTTTTTAAAAGCTTTGACTTTTTCCTATTTTACGACATAATTCCCGTTAAGGTCAATGCATTTTTGCATACGGTGTACCATCTTTTGTATGCCCGAGTCGTAGAACTCTCCCGCCATGCCGCGAAGGTAGCTTAAAACCTCTTCTTTCAGCTCTTCTCCGGTTTTGAATTGAGTCCCACCCAGGTGTTTCTTCAATTCATGGAAGGGATGGTAATCACTTGCGGCTATGTCGGCGGATGTTTGACAATATCCCATCCAAATTTGTTGAGAAGATCGGTTGTTACACGGGCGGTGTGCGGACGAGCGTTGTCGTGATGGAAACGCACTCCCCTCGTGAGCATGCCTCTCCTCTTGTTTTGAATTGCGCGGCGCAGGTTCTTTAGCGTCGCACAGTAACGCTCAGCATTAATTGTTGTACCAGAAGGCATAAATTCGCACAACAATAACCCCTTCCTGTCCCAAAACACACTCGCCATCACTTTGCTGGCAGACAGTGTTTGCTTGAACTTCCGCGGCTTAGGCGACCCTGGATGTTTCCACTGACGGGATTGTTCCTTCGTTTCCGGCGTGGTGTAGTGGACCCAGGTGTTGTATGCTTATACACTTCTCTGCGTAGACTTCACACAATTGGGAGTGAATATCCACCGACGCAGTGTTTTTTGCACACAAAAAAGAATCACAGAGTGTAATTCGCACTTGGCGGGCGAAGCGAGTGCTAGCTCCATCTCTTACGACTGCTCAGCCACGACTGAGCGTCGCAAACAGTTTGCCGGGGTGGGGATTGGGAGGGGGGAACCAAGCTACTCGCCAGTGTTGCCTGGTCCCGCGTAACATCGGTCCTCGCGACTGCAGCGCCTCGGGAACCTTATTTCACGGACAACCCTCGTATTTTCATCTGCGTTCTTCTAGGTTATGTTGATGGATGCCAACTGCCTGGAATAGTTGAGTGTAGGGGTAGGGAGTAGTAGGCTTACAACTAAATAGTCATGATTACCTACGAATTTGAGAGTCGGAAGTTGATACTGAAAAGACATCAATTGGAACGGGGAGTAGTACAACTAAATAAATAGTCATGTTCCAGTAAGAACAGTACTTACGCAGGTCGTCAATACAGTCCAGCCCACTTATAACGAACTTGAAGGGAGCTGATTTTTACTTTGTTAAAAAAGAACTAATTTCCATGCATTTTTGTTTAAGATGAATCAAAATTACTTTGTTAAATCCAGAATTTTGTTAAAAGAGTGTTCTTTAAAAGTGACTGTAGCCTATACGTATTATGTAAACGAAAACACAAACCTCAAATGTCTCGATTACCTTGAGGTACTAAACTAAATTTAAACGTAACCTAGTATGAAAATATATACGATGTACAGTAGACCATCGATTATACGTTTTCCAGTGGACGCTGGTAAGTACATGTAAGCAAAATAACTAGGGGTGTGCGAACCATCATTTTTTTCGAACCGAACTTCGAACCGAACCTTCATATCAGACCGAACTTCGAACTCCGAACTTCGAACTTTCTTTAAAGTTTCTAAAGTTGTGGTTAAAACTACTGTAGTGTAAATGGGAGAAGAAATATGATCATGCGAATAAATTGATTTTACTTGTTGATGGTGCTGATTCCATTTTTCTAAAATATTTATAACTTAAATGTGACTGAAAAACATTATTTAAGAGCCCAGAACACATTTAAGAGTAAAATCAAGTTTAGGCAGGCTCAAACGGAACACTAACAGGATATACGTAGAGGGAAAATGGAGCCCGAAAAGACTCTGCCTTTGTTCTGTTACTTACAATAGGTTGTGAATGGCAATTTAGAAGGCATTGCCTAGCCCAACAGTTTGAATTTAGGCGGGAAGGCGGCAAATTCAAATAATTCGTTTTCGAACATGGTTTTAATTTTTCGAACCGAACTCGAACTTTTAAAGTTGGTTCGAGTTCGGTTCGTTTTCGAACGGGCTCGCACACCTCTAGAAATAACGTATAACGTATAAGGCAATAGGGGGAAAAATAAGCCAGTCTCGTCGGAGTTAAATGTGTTTCATCTCGTAGTCCTTTATTATGTCGGGGAGTTGGTTGTTCTTCCAGAAATTCACCATTTCGTTGTTGACACTCCCCGACTCGCCACACAGAACTTTTGAGGTAATACCAAATCGTTTTTTAAAGTTGTGTAATCAACCTGCGGATTCTAAACAAATCCGGGGTTACGTTCATCTTCAATGCTAATTCTTTAGCGTTTCCATTAGTATTGGCCCACTTATACCCTGTTCACATTACAGTTCTTAACTGTAGTGACCACGTTAACTCCAGTTACCAAGGCTATGTAAACAGAACGCAGTTAGGCTTAACTACAGTTAGTGGGGTAACTACTTTCCTACAACTCAGTTAAGCATTTAACTGGGTTAACTTCAAGGTCATTGCCCGGTCGCCGCCATGTAAAGTAATACAGGCATTGGTCATTGAGGTTATGTCGTCCTTATTACTTTATATTACTCGATGACGTATAAGGAAGATAAATAAAGCATGTATACACGCAATACCTTCCATTGAAACAGAAGAAAAATAGATTTTACGAAATTAAGAAGACGATTAGACAACTGATAGGTAAACAACGTCGGCCATGACAGAATGAAATGCACTGCCTTGTGAACATGAATACATGAATATTCTACATTCAAAAGGCTTATTGTGACATCACTGATCTCAGTTAACGTCGTGCAAGTGTGAACAGAAACGAGTTTGATCCAAGTTGAAATAAAAGTCACGTAATCAAAAATAAACTCAGTTATCTTAACTTCGGTTACGAAACGTAGTGTGAACGGGGTATAATACCCCGTTCATTTGCAGCTCGACATGGATTAAAAAATTGAAGTAAAACGTCTTCCAATTCGAAGAATTTGCCGGCTTGCGTTTTTTCTTAACAGACGACGAACCACACACACTTGCATTTTTCTCTATCTCCTTCCTTTTTTTAAGTCTAAGTATTGTATTAAAGATCGACCCTGGCAACCCCAACTTCTTTGCCAGGTCAACCTTACTCATTTGTGGATTTTCATCCACCTCTTATATTATTGACAACTTGTCTTGTAAAGACAGAGCTTTACGTTTTCACGACGCCATCTTGGTACACAAACAACTTCTATAGGCCGGACGCCGTAACAAAGAAGGTGTTGTCGTCACGGATGATGTAATAGCAAGTGACCTTGTAATACCAACTTAAATGTAGACTACATACTCATTGCCTTACCAGAAGTAAACATGTATTGTTATTTCATAGGTTGGTGGACATGGGCCCTGGATTAAATGCTATTTTTCTCCCTCTTGGTATGTGTTTGCGGTTTAATTATGCAGGAATAAACTTAAGTTTTTTATTATCTAATTTATTATATTCACTTATAAATTAACAACTACTTAATTATGTTTGGGAAAATTTAAAGTAGTTCTGTCCCATCATGCAAGGCATGAAGGTATGAAGAAGGAACAGCTACGGACGACCTACCTTTGTCAATTGCTTTGTCTGTCTGCATATTGTCGTACCCTAAAGGCACAGGGAACGCGTATGACCACTCTGAAAGATCCCGAGTAATGTTTTCAGTGTCAATGTTTCTTGATATCGGTAATAAATTTTCATAAATAATATTACAGGGTAAATTAGCCGAACACGGGCGTCACATATAGAAAAAACGCCGCCATGTTTCCCCCACGTGAACTCAACTCCTGTCAAACACGAAACGGCAATAAAGACAACAGACCATCAAATGACAAAGAAATACATCAAGTATCCTAGCAACACACAGAAGTCAAAGCTTTCTTGATGGTAGTACTTTTAAGTCACGACCTGCCAAAGCTAGTATTTTCTAACACCGCCTTGCCGATCAGTGTATTTTCTCTCTGACAGGTATAGTGCGCGGATGAGCACTGCGTAAACGTCCACATATCACTACGCCGGCCAGAGTAATTAGTTGTGACGACACAACCTTCTTTGTTACGGCGTCCGGCCTATAACACGTGGTTTCACTATAGAACAATACAGCATAGAACCTCGCAATCGAACGGTACGAAACATATGCTTGTGCCGGCGAATCAACCTGTCGACGGCAGACTGGCGGGGTGGGACAACATTCCCCTCTCGCGCATGCGAAGCGTGTCAGGCGTCTAGCATGTCGCACGTTAGGGCGGAGAAGGGGAGGGAGACTAGTTGGAAACAACAAAACTCTACTCTCGTGAATGCGTAGCGTGTCAGGCGTCTAGCATGTCGCACGTTTGGGCAGAGAAGGGGAGGGAGACTAGTTGGAAACAACAAAACTCTACTCTCGTGAATGCGTAGCGTGTCAGGCGTCTATCATGTCGCACGTTTGGGCGGAGAAGGGGAGGGAGACTAGTTGGAAACAACAAAACTCTACTCTCGTGAATGCGTAGCGTGTCAGGCGTCTAGCATGTCGCACGTTTGGGAAGGGGAGGGAGACTAGTTGGAAACAACAAAACTCTACTCTCGTGAATGAACAGGCAGGCTCGCTGCCCTTAGTTTTTCCAATCTAACGAGTTCGAGCTTGCAGGAAATTATGAATGGCGGTGTTTTTGGATGAACGATATAGCGTATAATCGCAACTAAGCTGTCCCGGGGGGTATGATTTCTATCGCGTATAACTAAGAATAACGTATTATAACCAAATAATGTATAACTAAATTAATTTAACATGGGTTCGTGTGGGCAGTGGCCGGTACTAAAAATCGCATATAACTATCAAAAACTTATAAGTACAAAACGTATAAACGATGCTCCACTTTAGGTGTGGCCGAGGGTAGATGGTCGAATCTGGAACTGAGGTCAAGGAGAAAGACAGGCTGGTTAGGTAGGCCTAGGCCTACCTTTGTTTTTGTCTAGGTCACTATTGGTGGACTATACTGTTTTTAACGTACGCTATCTTCCTTGCTGTACCATTCCCTACACTGGAACATGACTAGCTCATACGCCTATTCATTTCACCCAATTATCACAGCCATTTTGGCCTCCATACCTGTGCATGTATTACTTCTTTTATTTTAGATATCTTCTTTTTAAGTGTTTATAAAAATATTGAAAGGTAAACAAATCCTAAAGCTACCATATTATTCTCACATGCCAGCCAACAGTAGATCTTGCTTGAATTTTGTACATAAGAAACCATCTAGTGTGTTAACACTTTGTATCCATGAATAACTCGAATGATCAAATTTCCTCAAACAAGAGTATTTAACATAATACCTTGCCTTGGCCTAGGCGTACTTAGGATTAAACTTTATTATTTTTCTAAAAACCTTCTAACACATATTGTGGCCTATACTTTATATTCATCAATGTAATACCTGTAATTTCTAATTCCAGTGTAAATGTAGCGTCACTGACCCAATCCGAGATCCGAGACATTATTCTCGGTATGGAGATCAGTGCACCGTCCGCTCAGCGCCAACAGATTGCCGAGATCGAGAAGCAAACTAAAGAGCAGTCTCAGTTGACGGCAACTACCACCAGGACTGTCAACAAGCACGGTGACGAGATCATCACGTCGACCACCTCCAATTATGAGACCCAGACCTTCAGCTCCAAGACGGAGTGGCGAGTTCGAGCCATCTCTGCCACCAACCTCCATCTCCGTACCAATCACATCTACGTGTCTTCCGACGATATTAAGGAGACCGGCTACACGTACATTCTACCAAAAAATGTTCTGAAGAAGTTTGTGACAATCTCGGATCTGAGGGCACAGGTAATCATAAATCTGTGTAAATCCTGTTTTTTTGCATTACAATCCAAACTCTAGATTCTAGAACAAACGATTCTCAAATTATTTGAATACAATATTTGAATACCACCAGTTATACGATCGTCGAGGGTCTGGCTAATGCCATCGTATAACTCAAAATATCGTACAACTGATTATTGATATTTACAGCCAAAGAACATGTGGCAGCTATAAAACAAATTATGGGTAGTGGTATGTTGTGGTCGGGAGGGGGGGGGGGGGGGGGGGGGGGTTATGGGTTAGGCCATAAACTAGTCACATCAGTTAATGATTGAATTTATTGATTATAAGAAACCTCTCATGTTACAGAACATATGAATCATTTTAATTTTTAATTGATCTTTTTTTTGTAGGCCTACTTTTCTAGTTTATTTTGTATTTATCTTTTATTGTTTTTAGCAATTAACATAATAATATTGACACATTAAGCTAATCGTGGTAAATCTATTAATTTCATAAAAAATGGTTGACTGCTATAATGAATTCGTGCACGCTTATAAATGGCCTACAAGAAGAACTTATAATATCGTAGATCACGGATCACGTATCGTACAGAAGCCCGGGCAGCGGGAAACACGGCTCGCGGCTACTGATGCTGCATCGGACGCCAACACGTAGCGCGCGAACGCGGTGAGTGAAAGCGACCCGTGAGTCACGCATACGCTGCGTTGCCGTGTCACCGCTCGTATCAGGGAACGGATAACTTAAGCAGATAAGTTAGGAATTCTTTCGGAATAAAACAAGATTATTTTGTTTTGCTTTGCGTTTGACTTATTGTCGGGGTGTATACAGCATTAGTGAACTGATAAGATCAACCAAGGATCGACTGACTTTCTTGTTCTCAATTCAGCCACGGATCGAATTTTGTTTTTATACACAACATCCCCTCCCCCTCCAACCCCCCCCCCCCCCCCCCCCCCAAATCACTCACCCGCCCAGTTTGTGAACTGAGGTTTGTGACGCTGACCTACCATAAATCTACAACCAATAAAGCCGTCATTCGTTTTCATTCATACTTTACCCTATTGAAACAAGCCGGTGGTAGTCTGTGGTCGGAAACGGTGCTAGGGTTGAAGGGAGGGGGGGGGGGGGGGGGCTCACAAGTTTCGTCGGCAACAACATAAGATCAAGCCAGCAGAATAGCATGCCAGATGACTCATTAGCGCATGGCGGTCCAGACAGCTTTTGTCAAACGAGATATCGTATTACTGAGAGTTCCATACTTGCCTGGAGCTAAAAATACATCGTATAAACCCAAATATCCTATTATCCGATATTGTATAACTGATTGTTTTATTCATAAATTAAATACACTAAGAAAGTTGGTGGGGACCAATCGTTTTCATCGTACATGTACAAATATCGTACAACTGAGCATCGTATAACTGGTGGTTTACTGGATTAAGATTTTTTAGTTTATTAGTTTTTGTTTTGAAAAACTGTTTGTTTTTAGATTGCCGGCTACCTGTATGGCATCAGTCCACCCGACAACCCCCAAGTGAAGGAAATCCGCTGCATCGTGATGGCACCGCAGTGGGGGACACATCAGACTGTGCACTTACCCGGCCAGCTACCCCAGCACCAATATCTCAAGGAGATGGAACCTCTAGGCTGGATCCACACACAGCCCAACGAGCTGCCACAACTCTCTCCGCAAGACATCACCACTCACGCCAAGATTATGTAAGCCATTTCTCCTGTTGTAGAACGTCTACAGTGGAACTTTTTTCTTCTTATGCCGAAAGTTTGATTTTTCAATCATTTTTCTTCCTAGCTATCCAATTATTATTATGAATTATTATTAGGGACACCAAAATTTAGCAAATAAAAAGTCTTCATTTCGTTATAAAAAATCTTTAATTTCACTATATAAAATCAAAAAATGGCTCCGTTTCGCTATATAAAAAAACAGCTATTTAAACACAGCAAAGCCTTAAGAAATTTGTATATTGAAAAAAATGCCATTAATTTACAAGGCGTAGCCTCAAGTCATTTTAAATACTACCTACTACTATACTATCATAGTAAAAACAATAGTAGTTTGCAAGGCATAACCTTGTATATGCACATACTTCACAGTGAAATAGTGAGGCCTAGGCCTGTATTTAAGTTACATAGCCTACCTAGGCCTAGGCCTAGTTTCGAATTGTTGCGCGTTGCAAAACTTGCACATCATTTACCCCGTTTACATGGCGGACTGAGTCCGGTACTGAGTACGGTCCAGGGCCATGTAAACACCTAAAAGATGGGACCGAACCGACTGGGTCCGGTCCGCCAAAAAAGCTAGACCGTACCGAAAGACCGACTCAGTCCTATCATGTAAACAGGTAGAACGTACTGATTGAAGAACTGAAACTTTGAACGAACGCTGTTTGTAGGTGAATAAGATGGAAAATGATTGTGGTTGCCATCAACAAAAATCAAGTAAAATATTTACAACAGCTTGGAAACTTTTGTTCGCCGAGATGCATCTTTAAATTAATTTTATATGGTAGAAGGAAAAAGTAGGGTTATGTGCGACCAATGTGGCGCGAGACCGAAATCAAGTTTGGGTACACCTTCATATAAACGCAAGCGACCATGACAGTTCTCAGTCTGGTACTCAGTACGGTCCGCCATGTAAACATAGCTATTATTTGAATTTTTTAATCAAAAACGTAAAAACCTTCACTTTCAAACTCACGCTGACGGTCAACCACCTTCGGCATGACGAAATTCTTTAAGACAACACGGAACGATAAATGATCGATCGATCGATCATAAACGGAAGTCGAAAGTCGAAGCGAAAATACATTCGATTAGGTCGAAAAGAATTATTGCACCAGTGTAACCAACAGACAAAAATTCGATTAGTCGTCAGGAACTTTCGATTTTCGGCGGTGTACCAACCTACGGAAAAAACAAAATTCTAGCCGAGCTGTCAAATTACGCATTTTCGCACGAGACACATCAAAATGACACGGAAAATCGGGAAAACTTACCGATTTTGCTCAAATTTAGCAGAAAACTATATAAATGCTTGTATTTCGCCAATAAATGTCAAAACAGTCTTATTTCGCTCCATTTCGTCCCAAGGGGTTGTCTTGTCCACAAAAATGTGTTTTTCTACATTTGGGAAAATTTCGCTTAAAAACCATTCGCGAAATTTCGGTGTCCCTAATTATTATTTATTCAACGTCCCCCCCCCCCATGCATAACATTGTATGTATTAAGAGCGAAGGATACTTCTACGTCAAAAACCGCAGAAAATTTTCGTTTTTTAATTATATCTCAAGATTGAAACACAACATCAAAAATCTGAGACACCATAGCGCTGGGGTTTGGTAAGCCCTACACACTGAATGATAAATATATTTAACGTTATCATCAGTATGACTGTGATAACGATTCCCTTAGTAATTTGAGGAAATCGTTATCACAGTCATACTGATGATAACGTTAGATACATTTATCATTCAGTGTGTAGGGATTACCAAACCACAGCGCTATGGTGTCTCAGATTTTTGATGTTGTGTTTCAATCTTGAGATATAATTAAAAAACGAAATTTTTCTGCGGTTTTTGACGTAGAGGTATCCTTCGCTCTTAATTGTAAACACATAAAATAAAATTACCCAGAGTGACATTCTACCTCCATTAAAAATATTTGACTTTTTATAATACGTATCAATATTTGAGGTAAAATGATGGTTTAGCTATGTTTTACTAATGATATTTTCTTTTCAATGACAACTGTGATTTATTTCACTCATATCTCTCAAGTAGGTAAGATTTTATCTTTCTTTGTGGCTACTTATAGGTCTAGTCAGCAAAATTATATAAAGTTTTCAACTATAAAGTCCAAATCTCTCAGTTTGTTGAAGTTTTTTTAAAAAATTTTTTGAAGGGATTTTGTTTAACTGTGTTGCGTCATACGTTCCTGTCGACCGTATAACAATGTATACTTAATGGTTTCAGGTCGGACAATGCTGCGTGGGATGGAGAGAAGACCATCATTATCACTTGCAGTTTTACTCCTGGTTCCTGTTCGCTCACAGCGTACAAGCTGACTCCCAGTGGATACGACTGGGGGCGACAGAACACAGACAAGGGGAACAACCCAAAGGGCTATCTACCCAGCCACTACGAGAAAGTCCAGATGTTGCTTTCAGATCGATTCCTTGGGTTCTTCATGGTCCCATCACAAGGATCATGGAACTACAACTTTATGGGTAAGTCAAAGTGCAACTTGCAACTACTCGCGTAACAAAAAGTAGATCTTGATGCAGGGCAGAGGGCCTTTTTTCATTCTCTGTAAGTGAAACTTTGATTTTTCGTTCCTCGATGACACGAATTCCTTAATAGAAGTATTTTTTCCTGATCCCAAATAATTTCCAATATCAACCATTTTAAATGTTCCTTGAAATAATGAACCCTGTATTTACGAATTCTGCAACTTTCCTTAACGATATTTGGTGCCCGTAGCCTTGTACCCGGCCTCGAATTTACGTATGTGCACTGCAATGGGTCACCCCCACCCCCCATGGGGTAGGGCTCCCCTCCCCAGCGAGGCAGGTTGGTGGTGGGTTCAGGGTAGTAGATGTAAGGCCGTCGAGCCGAGAGGTTGTTCTTGTGTGTGTGTGGAAAAAACAACAGGTTCAGGGACGTGGGTGTTTCGGATTGTGCGGTAACCCAATTCCTGTCCCATTACAACTGGCGCCCAACCTAAATACGGACGGAGTTTATCGTGGTGTACGTGTGTTCCACGCTGATAGTGTTCGTTGTACCGCGCTACACGTGTGTGTTCCGCGTTTTCAGTTTTTGCTGGTACCGCGCTCGCGGGTGAGTTTCGCGCGGTGAAATTTTGTTTTTAGCGCGCTACTTAGTGTTCTACCGCGTGCGCGCGTGCATGGTGAAGACGCGCTCGGGACGTCGAACGACCGGCGCTGACATGTCCAACACAGAACTCATTGAACTGATTCAGGGATTACGTGACGATCTGAAAGGGACGTGCGACGGCATTACAGCGTCGGTAACGACCTTACAGGCGTCTGTGGGCTCTCTGTCAGAGCGGGTGGCAGGTCGGACACAAGCCGCGACTCACCGCCCCCCTGCGGACGCTACGGCGACGCCATGTGCTTCGGTCTGGGGGGCAGACTACAAGCCACAGCTCCAGTTGCCCATATTCGATGGGTATGGGGGACGGACCCATCCCGTCGTATTCACCTCGGAGATCGAAGAGTACTTCGACGTAGCGCGAGTACCCCCGCGCTACCAGATAGCCGTCACAATGGGCCAATTGCGGGGATCAGCACGACGCTGGGGCGAGGTATTCGCAGATCGCTTCGTGGCGTTCAGCCAATTTAAACAAGCATTCGTAAACGAATTTTGGGGCCCAACTCAGCAGCGCCAAGTCAGGTATGACTTGTACCACGGCAAATGCCTTAGACAGTATGAGCATCAGATGGCGGACTATTTTTTATTACTTTTGTCTAAATCTCGCCATCTCACACCGGCGCTTAGCGACGGAGATTTCATCGACGCTATCGTCGATCACTTCAAACCGGAAATGACGGCTACCTTGCTGGCCGCCCACAAAACTACCGTAGACGATACGCTCAGGCTGCTACGTCGTTTGGTAGGGCTCCCCTCCCCAGCGAGGCAGGTTGGTGGTGGGTTCAGGGTAGTAGATGTAAGGCCGTCGAGCCGAGAAGTTGTTCTTGTGTGTGTGGAAAATAAACAGGTTCAGGGACGTGGGTGTTTTGGATTGTGCGGTAACCCAATTCCTGTCCCATTACAGCACAGACAAAGGCGAAAGAGCAAGATGGCATTCATCTGCCCGGTCCCCCAAGTCCCTTGGTGAATTACGACCCGGCCAGCGCATGCAGCTCACGGCCCAGACCACTTGCTATCCACGTGTTCCTGCGAGATCGTCACTCTACCCCTCCCCAACCATACCAATGCAGTATTCTGTCAAACATTAGTTCATTCTCCCTTCCCCTATTTCAACATGCCCGGGGATTACAAAGCCTACTACTTCTTTCACTCCTTCGTTCGAGAAACCCGAAAATGTGCTTTTGGTAGAGATGTGTAAATTTCGTAGGGCTGCCCAACGATATCGGTAATTCGATACGATATCGATAATGAAAAAAATAATTCGATATCGATATAGAATTATTATATCGTACATATCGCAATATCGAACTTGCGCCTAATAAGCTAATTGTTTAGAAAGAAAACGGTTACGTCACGTCATGCCAATCACAATATCGCTGTGTTGTGTGGATATTTTAAAATTTGAATAGTATACACACAAATTGACACACATATAAGACATTTCAAAGTTAACACATATATTTACGTATTACGGTAATGTTGTTTACAATAAGTGGCCTCTGGCTGATCTGGAAATCCTAAAAACACGAGAAAAGTTTTGATACCGCGATATCGATACGTTTCTTGATAAGTTCGATATAGCGACACGATATCGATAATTCTTCCCGCGATATCGATATGATCTTTTTTTATCGCTGGGCAGCCCTAAAATGTCGTATGCCGCGAAAATGCGAAATGGCACTTAACGTCACTCTAGAGAATAGAGATGTAGTTTTGCTATTTGTTGGTTATGTAGCCCTATAGCAGTCTTATTTTAAAAAACACAACGCAAAATCTGCCAAATTTGCCTTTTACGCGAAATACTGTTTTTAATTAAAACTTTGCAAAATCCACGATATTGGGTGTCTACATGTGCAATGTCACAGTTTCGGAAAATTAATTCTATCAAAATTACAAGATTTACGTACAAAATGTGTTAAATTAGCTTTAGGTACCGCCCACTTTCTTACCAATCGACTTTTATTTCGATAATCGATATTTTCCCGTTTCGACTTGCGAGTTTAATGAAGCCACGCCTCTAACCACCAACCCCCTACCCTCCCGCTAAATCCTACTCAAACGCACGCGCAGGCGTGCAAGCTGAAACCTGAAACTAGGTCACTGACCGATGCGCGTTTAGTTGTGTCTACATTGTACCATCTTTGGTTGTGATTTTCTGGAAGCTGGAAATGCCGCAAGGAAGCGTACCAGTGGAGAAGAGAGCTGCCGAATTTAAAAATGATGGATTAGGCTATATGCCTCTGCTAAAAAAAGAGTGAGAGAGAGTACATGAGAGAGTGGATTTATATAATTTCAATTGGGCCGTTTGTTTCTCTCAGCCCATTAACACTGAATTTGTATTTTGATGGATTGTAACACAAAAGGAAAATATTTTCACTTCATTTCTTATTTTAAACAAATGAGCGGGTTAAAGATTAGGATGAAGACGATTACAAAGTCAGTTCATAAATTGGTTTCGAACCATTGTCCCTTGGTTAAGCGAGCGAAGCGAGCATTTCCACTTGACTCTTATGGCACTTCATTCTGTTTTTTTGTTTGTTTTTTTTTTTTTTTTTTATGTCCGTCGATAGCGGTCGAACGGAAAGTCCGATCAACTTGAAATTTGGACCATCCACAAGCCTCGATGTGGATTGAAGGTGTATAGTTTTGAGGCAAAATCGTTCGAAAAGTTACAAAGTTACACCATAGTTACTGCAAAATATTTTTCTGAAACAAAATGGCGGCAAAATGTGAGATAGCCAGATTTTTCTAGAGATTTTTCCAGTTAAGAATATGTTAATGTAATGGCGATCTGATAAGTATTGGCAAAGTTACACGAAAGTTACTCGAAAATATTTTTCTAAAACGCAGTAACGGCAAAATGTGAGGTGGCTATCTTATAGTAAATTTTGGACAAGTCACGAATATACTAATGTAAACGCGATCCGATACGTATTAGAGACAGAAATTACATTTCTATTGCTGTCAATAAGTGTTAGTAACGGTGGCGGACCGTGTTGAAAACATGACCACGAAAATTCTTAGCAACGCACATTGCACTGCATACAACAATGTCGGAAAGTATAATAGCCATGGAAATAAGAACAATTTTTGCAATGCGCATTCTTGAATTGTTGTTAATTGTTGTTCGTATTAGCGTTGAAAACTTTTCGCCAGAAAGTTCGTAGATATTGACGCGCTCGCTTATCAACGCGTCAAACAGAGCGTTTTCCTAGTATCTACAGAACATGAGTCTCTTGTCCCAATCATATAAGCCACTGAGGATGGCAAGTCCCATTTTCATAAAACTTATCTTGAAAGTGTTGCCGCTATAAGACTTTTTATCGAGCGCTTTCTTTACGCCGAATACATATTATTGTGTGGGCTTAAAATGAGAAGAATCAAAGTGCGTGCTCAGTTTCGGGCAAGTGGGCCCAATCGTGCTTCGGCGCACCCCAAAGTAGGGATGTCAATACCCGGAAATAGTTGTACCCGGGTACCCTCGCGCCGTACCCAAACTACCCGGGTAGTAAATAATACTAAATACTCGTTTTATCGTCATGGGTGTCAAATGATTCGCAAAGTTGTGGAAAGAGACATTATATTGTTAAACGGTATCATGTTGCATTGTCTTCGATGCAAAACGATCGCGGAAGTATTCAACAAAGCTTCAAAGATTGCGTCTTCCCTACGGTAGGCGGTGGTCGGCCGCGTCAAAGCGATGACGTCATAGTCCGAGCTCGAACACGAGAACATGATTGCGGTAAAGCTACGACAGACGAGTGCGCTCCCTTGGACTCGCAACCGTTCCGCAGCATTCTTCCATAGGCCTACAGAAGATGATACTAGTTGGGCTTTATGTCTCATTTTTTTGCGACGATGACTAATCAAGATGGGGGGGGGGGGTGGGGGGGGGGGGGTGTCAAGTTAAATGCCGGCATACTGAAAAGTGCTGCTCGTACCCTCGCACAAAGACGCCAGGAGGGAAATATCACAATGTTGAATTGATTTTGTTTTGAACAGAAGAAAGGAACGGGTAGTCCTGGGTAACGGGTATTTAAAAGTTGGAACCGTACCCGTGTGTACCGGGCGGGTAACGGGTACCCGTTGACATCCCTACCCTAAAGCAGCAACTGGGCTTAGTCCTCCTGCTCCCGGATGTGCGTGCTTGTACTAGTCGAGGGATTTACCCAGACGGTGGGCTATTAATTTTATTTTTAAGGAACCGTTAACATTTCGGAATCACTCATCTAGGGCTGTCGTTTAAACGTGTAAATGCCCACGCGAAAATATACGTGTACAAATATGCAGACACGTTTAACTGTATCTTATACCCCTCCTGACCAATACCACTCCCCCGCCACCCTCACGCAAAACCGAAACTCGCAGATTTTGCCCATGTCACAACTCTTCGACGAGCTTACGAGGCATAGCTTAGTGTGTAGAGTCAAAATGACCGTGGACAGTTGGACACAATGGTGGAGAATATAATCAACTACCATATGAATATAATAAATCACTGTGTTATTTTGTTGAATCTTTTTTTCCCGCAAACATTACAACTCATATTTTTTGTTATTATTTTGTGAACAGAAGGAGAGGTGTTACGTTCAAACGCGAAACATTCGGAAAAGTAAACGTTTCCAAAATTAGCCGTTTTCTCTCAGCCCTAACCCCATCCATATTTCTCTTATTTCTTAATAGTATTAACTATTTTGTTAAAGTAGGAAGCCATTGTAACATTGTCAACTGTTTTATTTTACAAAATTCTAGCTAAATGAGTCTGTTTCTATGTACATTTTATCCTAGATACCTACTTACAGTTTCTACTTTCTATTATTAATACATGTTTCCTTACATAACATTTGGTATTTACAAATTTAGATGTAGTAGAATCTACCCATATAGTTTTGTATCAAAAACATATTCACAATCATTCACCATAAATTTTACTGGAGCTGCTTCCAAATTCCGATTCTTCTTCTGAATGGTTTGCGTCACTGGCCACCTGCTCATCACTGCCAGCAGCTAGAATGTCTCGTTTTTGTTTATTTTGATTTTGAGATCCAGTTTCATCAAAGAAATCTTTTGCAGGTCCGGTGTTTGATTTTTCAATGAACATGGATTGCACATTATGTCTGGAAACATGTTGAATTTATAACCAATCTGCTCAATTCGTACCAGTATGTTCCTTATAACTAGGCGTATTTATTCCATTCGCACTCAAATTTATTGCAGGTAGGTCTACGGACTGGGTTTGCATGGTATTACGTGATAAAATACCACTCAGCAATACTGTAGGCTACTATTTTGCTGAGGCTGCAAGTTCAAATTTTTTATGTACAGTAGGTCAATATGTTTTGTATATTTATTTATTTCTATCTTGTTAATAGCAGTAAAGATACATCTATTAATTTTAGTACAGTAATTTTACCTTTTCAGTTTTCGAGCAAAAAATAACATGAAACTTAACTTTCCCCAAGCCAAAAACCTTAGTAGGCCTAATTAAGCTTCTCAACATAAGGCTTAGGCTATTCTATTATTAATTAAATGAACTGAATAGAAACTCAAATATCTTATTAGTTTTCCATACATACTGAAATGGTACAGTAGGATAGGCATATGAAATGAAGCAATGAGGTTTTATCTGTCTGAATAGTGAATAGTGTTAGTATGTTAGTACATCATTGCAAAACACCAAACAGGCAAATTATTCTTGTGGTAGCTCAAGCACATTCTTTCTTGAATACTGTACTTACAAATTTTGTTAATATTAGTGTACAATTCTTTATTGTCAGTATAAAAGGTGTGTGAGTAATAAGTAGGTTCCAAAATGAAGTTATAATAAGGCAGTAGACAATAATTTAAAATTTAATAATACTAGAAATCATTATTCACATGTGGTTTTTAAACTAACTTTTAAAATTGTTTAGGAAAGGTCTGTCTTATTTTCATTATAAATCTAGTTTTTTTATAAACATCGTACTTTGGAAAATATTTTAGATTTAGTACAGGAATAGGCCTACAGACCTAGCTCAAAGTAAAAAAAAAAAACAAGATCTTTGAAATAAGATATCTAGACCAGACCTAGCATTTTGCCACGCAAACCTATATGGTGTAATGAAACAAGAAAACTTAGTTAGAGAGCCCATCTGGCATTGACCACAAGATGCTACTATACTAAAAAGGATGAAATGTGAAGGAGAGAAAAAAGAAGAAAAACTATGCTGGAACTTTGGCCAAATGAAAGGAGTACCATTAGAGAGACAGAGATGCATTTTGTGGGCAGGAAGAAAACAGAAGATATGTAAGCAAATAATATTGGCCCCTCAAAATAGACTAGACACATTCTAGTGGCAAGAAAATAAAACTACTATAAGGATAAGGTATATTAAGTGAGGAAAGGATCCAACAGCTTACCTTCGTGTAGTAAGATGACGGATTTGCGAGTTTGAAGTACACATAAAGACATAATACAAAATATAACGAGACGTTTCGACCGAGGTCTTGCTCACTCGAGAGAAGAATGGCTACTGCAACTACTCTAGTCAACTAAACAACTATAATAGACTAGACTAAAATATATATATATATATGTACAATATTTACAAGGCGCTGTTGGGGGGTGTGGTGGCAGGGAGGTGAGAGGGGGAGAGGGCTATCACTAACGGATGTTTAGGTTGGGAGCCAACCTAGATTTAGTGATAAGGATAAGTTTATCTGTCAATTGTTCATTGTTGCTTTATTGTCATCAATGGCGCAGATAAGGGTGTTGCTTACCAGCGCTATCTATGTGTTAGTTTGAGTCTCCAATAAAGAGTTCTGTGAGATAGTGCTAGAGGCAGCAGTGAAGCATGTGTACCTAGGGGGCGAGTAAAGAAATACAAGCCATTTTGGAATAGTGAATTACAAGCACTCATGGAGGAGAGAAACAATGTGCATAGGGATGCAGAGATGCTACAAACCCCAGAGGCAGTGGAAGTGCTCAAGAAAGCAATGCAGGATTTTAAGGTAAAGCTGAGAGAGAGAGAGCAAGAGAGAGGTCCTACGTCAGCAATGTCGACTACAGGAAAGATGGAAGCAAAGCACATGCATTCTTTTCTAAGCTGTGTAATAAGGATAAGAAGCAAGTAGAAAATAGAAAATAAGCCACTTATTCAGGGGAATAAGAATTTAATTTGAGGCAAAGCAAAAGCGGAAGCCTTCTTTAAGAATATTGCACAGCAAAGCAACAACCAGAAATTAGGACACACCAAAATTGACAAAAGCAAATGTGTGAGAGATTAATTAGGTCTGTAAAACAGCCTATTTGTGATAGCCAAAATCAAGAGCAGGATAGGCAAATCAAGAAGCTAAAAAATAAAAAAGCACCTGGCTCAGATGGATTCACCCGAAATTTTTAAAACAGCTGGGGAAGAGTGGCAGAGAAAATCTACAGTACCTGTGCAATTGCACTTGGGAAGGAGACATCCCAGATGGATGGAGAAAGGAATTCCTATTTTGAAGAAAGGCAAGGGTGCCAGCAAGATAGATAGCTATAGACCAATTTCCCTAACCAGCATGATAGCCAAGGTGATGGAGCACATGGTAAATCTACGACTGCGAAACTAACTGGAGGCAGAAAGTCGCCTCACCCCACATCAAGTTGGCTTTAGATCTCATCATGGCACCGTGAACTAAATTGCATAGGCCTACATCATGCAAGAAGTGAAAGAAAGACACTGGCAGTATATGTAGATTTTAAAACAGCCTTTGACATAGTGGACAGGAAGCGTCTATTACAGAGAATGGAAGCTATGGAAGTCCCAGAGCATCTGTTTAGATGGGTGAAGATCTTCTTGAGCCAACGTTTTATAGGGTAAAATATAATGACAAGGTATCAAGATACAGGCAAACAAAGAACCAGGTACCCCAAGAGGCTATGCTGAGTCCGACGCTATTTTTAATATTTATAAATTACCTTGCTGTGTACTGTATATCCAGGAAAGAAGTGATGTTCAAGTAAAGCTGTATGTGGACAATGTGGTGTTGTGGGTCTCTAGTGAGATGCAAAGTACATGGAAGGAGAGATGAATAAGGCATAACAAGCGCTGCGAGAATGAACAGAGAGAGATGGAATAATGGTGAATGAAATCAAGACAGTCTATGCTTATTACACTAGTTATAGACACCAAGTTTGGCCGCTGCTAGTGAAAACGAATGAAGCACTGAAGTAGCAATGTCACGCAACTTTACGATGAAGCAGTGTTGTTCTTCCCATGTCTATAAAAAGGTCAATAATGGCAAATGTGAAAATTGTTTAATTAAATATGGGTTTTAACTTTTAAAAATTTTGAGCAGATTATGAATCCCCTCGTCCATCTTAAAAGGCAAGGAGCCATTTAAATCAGGACATGTTTTAGACTTACAAACAACACACTATAAACACAAACAACACAAGACAAAAAACAAACAACAAAACACAAACACAACAACAAGGAAGAAACAATCACAAAACAAGATATTTCACAATAATATCCGGCACTATTTTCAACCGCGGAATGCAATCTTCATCAACAAGTTACTACATTCGGTCACGTATAGCGCTGTATGTACTAACACACGGTACCTATAGCACACATTACCGGTAAGCTGAAATTCAAACTGGAGTATGGCACTAAGACCATACGTCATGAAGAAAATGCAGTCTCCTTAGGCATGAGACACTGGATTCTAAAATGACAGGAAGTTCACAAATTGAAAAAATGAGCACAGCAGGGAAGAAAAGACTCACCAAGTCATGAAAACGAGTGGCGGGAATGGATTGGGGAGCATTGAGCGATGTACTAGCAACAACGTACAAGACATATGTATGGCCATTGCTGGAGTATGTAGTATAGGCAAATAGAACCGAAATTCGGCTCGAGACGGAAATAATTATTAGAAAGGTGATTTCTTTTGCAATGTGTTCCTTGGAGTCTCCTTTACATCTCCAGAAAAATCCCCCAAAATCCTACGTGGGCAACACTCTTAAATTTTGAAAAATCCCCGCCATGTTCCAATTTTAAAAAAATGCCATAACTTAGGAACTGTCTGTTATAAAAAGATGTAGTTTACACCAAAATGCGTGTGGTGACGCCTCCCTGCGCAAGAGAAGAGAATTAGTATATATCACCGCGGTGTGTTTTATTAGTGGCCAGTGGAAGATTCAGCTTGTTCTTTTGTTTCACGTGTTATTGATAAGTGTATTTGGTATTTATACCTAACGAGGCGTTAAACGCGATGTATACAACCCCATTTAAAATAGTAAATTTTGAAATAGGCTAGGCAACCAAACGCACAGCAACAATCATTGTTATTATTAAGCGAGCATCTCCATTAGACCTTTATGGCACTTCGTTCTTTTTTTTATGTCGATTGCGGTCGAGCGGAAAGTCCGATCAACTTGAAATTTGGATCATCCACAAGCCTTGATGTGGATTGAAGGTGTATAGTTTTGAGTCCAAATCGTTCGAAAAGTTACAAAGTTACACCATAGTTACTTCAAAATATTTTTCTGAAACAAAATGGTGGCAAAATGTGAGATAGCCATATTTTTCTAAAGCTTTTTCCAATCACGAATATGTTCATCTTATGGCGATTTGATAAATATTGGCAAAGTTACACAAAAGTTACTTGAAAATATATTTCTGAAACACAGTTACAGCAAAATGTGAGGTGGCTTTCTTTTAGTAAATGTTTGCCGGTCACGAATATACTAATTTAAACGCGATCGGATGCGTATTAGAGGCAGAAATTACATTTCTATTGCTGTCAATAACTGTTTGTAACGGTGGCGGACCGCGGCGAAAACACTAGACAGAATGACAACGAAAATTCTTAGCAACGCACATTGCACTGCATTCGACAATGTCGGGAAGTATAATAGCTATGGAAATTAGAAAAATGTTTGCAATGCGTATTCTTGAATTGTTGTTTGTTGTTGTTTTTATAAGCTTTGAGATCTTTTCGACAGAAAGTGCCTAGACATGGACGCGCTCGCTTATCAACGCATCAAACAGAGCGTTTTCCTAGTTTTATTTACAGGAGGTGGTGTGGCTGGGCTATGGTATTGGAAGTGGGGGTTGTGTTCTGAACCTGGGGGAAAGGTGGAAGGAAGATGGACGAAAAGTGCATTTTCTGCTGTGATGGAGTGGTAGGAGTTGATAGTGTCACCGTGGTAAGAGGTTTAGATACTATTAGAGAACTTAGTGTACACCGAAAAGATGGAATTGCGGAAAAAATTGAGGGTGTCAGTAGTGTGCGAGTTCACGTAAACTGTAGGAAAGCTTTTACAAGACACCCAAACCAAGTTTCAGTGGTACCAAGTGAAAGATCAAATTCACCAAAACCCCTCCTAAGACGTGCTGTACAATCCTTTGATTTAAACGTGCTGTCTCTTTTGCGGGGAGAAGGTTGATAAAAAAAAAAGCTTACAACAAGCACCCAAAACGCTTCTCAAAAATTTGCGCCGTGGCGGTTTTATAAACAATTTCCAGTATTCGAATGGCGTGTTCAAGGAGATGTGACAAATGGGCGGAAATAGTTCACAATCGCATCAATACCTCCATTGACCTGATTGCTGCCGATGCACGATATCATAAAAACTGTGATGCGCGTTTTTCAGTTCTTGGTTCTAGTATGCCGGGCGAGGTGTCTGAAAATGTTGGAAGGCCTATTGACGAGTCCAAGGTAGAGGCTTTCAATGAATTATGGAACTTCCTTGATGTACCCGATTATTGCCAGTACCTTCCGAACTTATAGAGAAGCTTGCACAGTTCAGTGCCGGTGCCAGCAATGACAACATGTATAGCGAAAAGCGACTGCGAGATCTCCTATCAGCGCACTATGGTGATAGCGTTCTGATATTACCCAGCATGAACAGGTTCGGGACTTTGGTTTCGTTCCGGTTTGTAGCATCACGGATTTTAACGGACACTTGGTATTACTGCCGAAAGAAGGAGACTGCGGAAGAAAAGAAGAGTATTCTAGACGTGGCTGTCACCATTCTCCAAGAAGAGATAAGATCTGAAGTTTATGACTGCACGACATATCCAACTTTTGAAGAAATGTCTGGAGGGGGAGCGAATCAAGTTGGGGAGATGCTAACTTATCTGCTTAATGGTGTAATGAAGCCAGTCGAAGGTGCTAAGTGTTGCTCACACCATCATATCTTCGGTGCATTCAGCTGTACAGGTTGGACTTGGTGTATTTCTTCACAGATGTTTTCGACCGCGACATCTAATTAACGTTCTCCATAAATTAGGCTGCTCCGTTTCCTACAGCGAGATTTGCAAGTATGAAGCCTCCCTAACCATCAACAAGTCAACTGAAGTTCAGGATAACGGATTTGTGCAGTAAGTCTTCGATAATGCCGATCACAATACTCGAACTTTGGATGGGCACGGAACATTTCATGTGATGGGAGTAGTGCAGTGTGTGACGCCTGCTTCAGCCGTCCAAACAACTTCGCGAGTTACAAGACCGAAGCTTCAACCGGGGGCAACTCTTGTCGGAAAGTTTGGCTTAATCCCGATCGTCAGTCACGACCGGCCAATGAACAGTGGTCTGAATCGCGTGGTCGTGGAAGACGTCCTTTCTCTGAAGTTGCGCCCAATGGATGCCGATATTGGGACGAAATACTAATGGTTTTGGATGGCGGGTCCGAAGTCACCAGACGAACCTCAACGCGGATGGAGTGGTTTTATGGAGATTGCCTCGGGGAAGAGATCCTACCAAATGCCAGCTGTGGTACCTTTGCCCTTCGCCAATCTGCAGCCATCACACCCCACCACAATCAACATTTGTCTTCGTGACGTGATGAACCTCGCCAGCCTCCCTCCTAAGTCGGCTGCCGCCCGCCAGCACAGTCTACGCGTGTATCACCAGGTCCAGGCTTGGAGGGGGGACGTCGTTGAACCGAGAGATTGAGGCTGGACCGTCGAACAGGAAAAATATATTCGTGTTCCATCCACCTTATCCCCGGCGTCGGAAAAGCTACTACACCTGATTTGCTGTGGGTGCAAGGTAGACTGCTCCCGTAACTGTAAATGCAGACAAAGCAGCCTAAAATGCACCACTATGTGCAGAGGGTGTGCTAAGGAGTCTTGCCTCAACAGGAATATCCCGGATTACGACAAAGAAGACGAATATGAGACCGAGCAGGACCACCGCGAGCGAAAGCGCAGCAGCGACGGACTACCTCATGTAAAGGATTTGGTAAAACGAAGTCGGGTGTAATAATGTTTTTTTTTTTTACATTTTGAAATGTACATTCGCTGTTGCAAGTGTCTTTTTCATCTTAGAACGAGTAAAATATCTAGACAAGTCCTATATTTAAAAGGGAAAACATTTTTTTTTTTTTTTTTTTTTTTTTATCATATGCCCACATTTGGCTTAATCAGGCCATCATGTAACATTTTTTCTTGCGCTTTTTAACGTGTATATGTACTATTTTGTCATTAAACGTAAATAAACTGACAATTTTCATTTTTTCCTTGCAAACATGAGTTCTTCATTGAAAACGAAAAATGTTGACACCAAAAGCACCTCTATAGGACTATCTATTCCTAACTTATGGAATTTTTTGGAAAACTGCAAGATGGCGGCGATTTTTTGCAAAATTAAGGGTGTTGCCCACGTTGGATTTTAGGGGATTTTTCTGGGAAAGTTAAGGTGGCCCCAAGGAACCAATTGCAAAAGAAATCCCCTTTCTAATAATTATTTCCGTCTCAAGCCTTAATTTGCCTATACTAATGGTAATGCGGTTCTCATCACGGCACCTAACAGTCACGTCATCAAGTTAGATAGGGTGCAAAACAGGCCCTACGTATAGCAACAGGCGCAACGAAGTCTACCCCTGTTGTGGCAATGGAAATCAGGTGAATGTCCCACCATTAAGTGCCAGCAGGAACAAAGCAGCGATATGTCTACATGAGGAACTTCTGAGAGTTGAGGATGAGGAATGGGACAGAGAACTGTTCAAGAGGCTAAAAGGTTAAAAACACAAACTATGTGCATTTATCACAGCAGTGAAGCAACTAAAGAAGCAAATTGTGGGCAGCAAGATAGACTGAGATCAAATGGAGCTTCCCACACCTGATATGAGAGTCACTAATGAGCTAATGGTAGAAGGAATTGAGAAGTAAAAGGTGTATTAACAGTATTATACACTGAGGATGAACTTCTGTCTTACAGTTGCCCATATAGCAAAGCATTGCCCCACCCTGGAATGGGTGCATGTATATACAGATGGATCTGCTACCCCAGGGGAGGGAAAAGCAGGGGCTGGTATACTGCAATGTATTCCAGCAATCATTGCCAGCAGGACATAATGGAAACAATTGTGATGGAGAAATCAAGGCCATCAAAGTAATACGTATTAAAATAAAGGAACAGCAAAAATAACAAAAGCAATCATTCTCTCAGACTCTAAAGCAGCCATACAGGCCATTGTGAGTAAGGAAGAGAGAGACAGGAAAAAAAAACAGGTGACCTTACAGTGGGTGCCAGCTAACATTCATGGGAACAAAGAAGCAGCCAGACTTGCAAAAGAGGGGAGCTTGATGAAGCAGGACAAGCTTAAACTACAGCTTAAATGCCATCAAGTGGCATGTGAATTCGGCAGTTAATAACAACATCAAAAAGGTATCGGAGAAGGCAAGTAAAGGCAAGCAGTGGCAAGGGTCGGTCACAAAAAAGAAAAGTGGAGAAATAGGCAGACAGTGACGACGCAATTCAGACTGGAAACCATTCATGATCTGCTAGCTACACACCTGCATAAACTAGGGCTAACTGACTCAAGCACATGCACACTATGTGCAACGGAACAGCATACCAGGGAGCACCTATTTAGATGCCCGGCACTTCAAGATATAAGAGATGCAATGCCAAAAGATATGGCCAAGGCAGAAAAAGAAACCTTTTCTACTGGGAAACGCAAAAACCCATGGTGAGCAAAAAGGTCAATTGTTGGCATAAGACGAAGAAGAGATATCTCGAGAACCAGCTGTGGAAGAGCACTTTTATTTATTATATATTATAGAAAACCTGAAAGTTGCTGACAGGCAACAATACAAAGATTTTACAATTTTGGGTCAAGGTAAGTTTACGTACCCTAAATATTACAAATATATCTAGTTAAATATTACCTCTAACTTTAGCTGACATTTCATGATGTCAAATACGTAGTCAAATAAAGGTTTTTCTGAGAATTCTTTTCATTTGCCCACAATGGCATCATTAATTTAATCATGTTGTGGTTTTCTTATGCCCGCATGTCACTTTACGGAGTCATCATGCGTCTAGCAGCTCAGTAGAGACACGCCTCCCTTTCATATCCATCCATGCCCTCCGTCATCTCGTCAATCACTTCTTTAAGTTTAGTGCATATGTGTAGGTGTCGTCTATCCTGCACTCCGTCCCCACACAATCATTTGTTTTCAAGTTAACAAGTGGAAATCAGTTGAAATATGACATGTTCCTTCTGATCCACCGTCAAGGGAGTTTGTCTCTTTCATCTTTCAAACCCGTACTATTTCAATGTTCTGTTCCTCTCTTTGTCCCCACACATCCTGCATGTTACAGGGGTCGACCACTCTTGATTATATGTAGGACAGATGGTTTCTAAGTGTTATGACTATTTGGACATACCCTTCTGCTAGGCCATTGATGTGTTCTTACCAGGTCATGAAACTAATATAGTATAACACAGTATCTTTACCACATCTGCAGACAAGGCATAGTCTAGTTTGGACCTCACAGTCCAGCCAGACTAGTGCATTATCGTATGATTATTGGCTCTCTAGGCCTAGGTTCCCCTCGTTACAAGTCCTATGACGTGGCCAAGTTCACGGCGGCTTATCTGCTCAGCGCTGCCGACGACGGTAAGAAAAGTGATATTACGTACTTAATACGTATACCTTTCCGCAAAATTTTAATGCTGGTTGGCAGAAGTATTGATTGTAGACTTACCTTCAACATGTTTTGTATAAAACAAAATAAATTTGGTTTACTTTCCAATTTCCATAGGACATTTAAATCCATTAGCCTTTAAAATGTTTGACTTTTATTGCTTGAATTGGGTTCGTTTTATTTACCTACACCTTTGCACTTTTTGCACTGAGGCTTGCATGTTATGCATAATAAGTCTTCATCATCATGGGGTACGAAAACCGAAGCTATTGTAATGATGAGTCTACAGTGACTGCATCATTATAGCTGGTTGGTGTGATTTGTGATGATGGGCCTAGTCCGGCAGCCCTGCCCTGGCAGTCTACCCTGACCAGCGCTTGTACAGGGTATAGCTTATCTACAAATGCGGTAAACATCTAGAAGTATAGTGTAAATCGAAACATCGTAACGAATAGGCCATAGTTCAGCTTGGTAAATACTTAATAACTTACCTGGCAAATGACCATTTTTGATAACTTATGCTGATGACACTCATCACAATGCAACAAACTGTTTCAACTGCAGTTGTTATCTTGCCAAACATCCAAGGCAATAGTGGACTCTGAGCAATCATCAGTTCAAACACTGATATTAAGATGGAGAAGGTTAGTGCAGCCGTTTCTGCTGTGGAGAGATGAATATTGGTTGCGGTTTCAGGCGATGTCTTCCAAATAAACCTGCTGTATCCTTGATTCTGTTGTACACCGACCATCTAGATAACAATTCACTGTGAATAAGTCAGCAATGGGCTGGGGTGGAAGTAGCCTATGTATTCAAATATTATAAATAATTATATTTGTATAATGTAAATTGGTACCTCTTTGTGTGATTTGTATACAAAACAATATAAGCTCTCATGGTAGCAAATGCCCATTGTAAAGTTTAGGACTGATGTAATCCAAGATGCAACGACCTGTGAAGCCAATAAATACAGTGTAAGTCTTGTAAATAATTAGCCCTACTAGAGAAACTATATTATGAATAGAGGTGTTTGTTTTTCGCGGACCGCGAAATCGCGAAAAGTGTTAATAAAGAAGGGGGAGATAAACAATGTGTATATCTGTTGATAGGCACCTTAAAAACATCAAAATTTCAACGCGAAAGTTCGCGAAATCCGTCAATTTCCAGTCATAACATCGAAATTTGTATAAAAGAGCGAAATAACACGAAATCTCGATTGTATTTTATTTATTATAAACATTTTTAAAAAATTTAAATTTATTATTACAGTCAAAGGTCATTACAACACAATCGTGGGGACCCAATATTTTTTTCATTATAATGATGATTTCGTTAAGAAGATCAACGATTTATTTTTGCTGAAAATCGGCGTCAAGCAGAGTAAACGAGTACAATTCTGAGGGATTTTATGTGACGGACAAGAAGATTCTTATGTGTTGTGACTGCCGCCTTTAATTCGACCTTAAAGACACACTAGACAAACACAGGTAATGGTAATGTTTATACACTTCATATTAACTATAGTACTAGTTTGTACATACAATTCAAAAAAAATTAAATTTCATTAAAATTCCTTTTTAATATAAACATGTTTCTGGTGAAATTTTGTGTAGAAAATCTCCATAAAAGCATAACACTGCCATAACATCGAAATTATTAAATCTATAAACGAAATTTAAGAAAACATAACACCGCCATAACATCGAAATTATTAAATCTATAAACGAAATTTAAGAAAACATAACACCATTTACAAACACCTCTAATTATGAATGATGCTCAGTAGGCTACGTAGTATACATAGCTTACAATAGTTGACATTTAACATGATTTTTTGTATTTATTGATTCTTTGAGAGTGATAGATAATAATGCCTACCCCCGTACGAGACTCAGGCTACGGAGGACCGTGTGTTGAAGTGTCGAGTGGGCGGGTGCACTAGTGGTTGTTTAAAAACCGGTCAAAAGCTGACATGTAGAATTATTGGGATTTTGTCGAAGCAAGTCGTATAAATTAATTAGATGAGCGTAGCGAAGCGGAGTGAATCTCTCCAAACAACTCGATCGGCGCTTTGTCTGTGTGTGTGTGTGTGCGTGTGCGTGTGTGTTCGTTCGTTCGCGTGTGTTCGCCAAATTTTGTTCGTTGTGCACAGGTCAACCGGCTTGACGGATTTGGCTGAAATTTTCGGTCAACACCCGTGACTACTAAACTCGATGCTGTTAACATAACTAGCAAAATTCGTCAAGATACCAACCTACAAAAAATTAATTACTGAAAAACAAAATTTGTTTATTTATTTAATTTAATTAAAACTTACATACAGATTTAAATAATGTTTCACACGTAGGATCATATCAACGGTCCTAACATTTGACAATAGTTTCAAAATTGTAAGTTTATCCGCCATGTTATAAAAAAATATTGTTTATTTACGGAAATAATTTCTTCATGTTTACAGTGTTCCACCAATATGATTCGTATTTGTGGATCATTGAAGTTAGATGCACATAGTATGCAGCAGGAATGGCGTGCACACTCTGACCTTTCTCACTATTTATTGGAATTTTTATAGCTATCATAGAATGGCTACAATGACGTGTTATGTTTTATGACTTGCACGGCAAACATGCAAAAGTTAACAACGAACTTTGTCGACATATTAACAAAGCTTTCATTATGATTTAAACGCGATTATTGTAAGACTAAACAATATGACATTTTAGATATAGCCTGTATCTACATTATGGAACTTTCCATACACTTATAGGTTTAATAGTTTATGATTTAGAGCCTTTTGAGTAGACCACGGTCGAATAAAAATTTGGAAATCCATTGAAAAATCAACTTGAATGTTTTAATTTATTTAAAGAAAACTTCTTAACGGATTTAATTTATATTTCGTGCAATTATTAGCAACATATCGAGAAATAATGTACAAAAATTCTAAGGTTTTAACTTAAACTGCCATCTTGTAAACACAAATTTTGTTTATTATAAAGGTATTTTTTGTAAGAGTAATATGATATGCAAAATATTTGTTTGCTTTGATACATTGAAAAAACTCGCTCATCTGGCAACGCGGAGCGTTTTCCTAGTAATTAGATGAGCGAAGCGAAGCGGAGTGAATCTCTCCATACAACTCGATCTGCGCTTTGTCTGTGTGTGTGCGCCAAATTTTGTTCGTCGCGCACAGGTCAAACGGCTTGACGGATTTGGCTGAAATTGTAAGTCAACACTCGTGACCACTAAACTAGATGCTGTTAACATAATCAGCAAAATCCATCAAGATGCCAACCTACAAAAAATTAATTACGTTGTAAAAAAAATCCCGTTTTTTTTTTTTGTTTAATTAAAAGTTATGGACAGATTTAAAGAATTTTTTATATTTATATCCACACCAACAATGTCGACCCTGGATAAAAGTTTTAGAATTGTTACTTTAACTGCCATTTTGTAAAAAAATATTTAGTTTCTATTTACGGGAACTTACATTGGTTTCTTTACAGTGTTCCACTTCAAAGATTCTCATTTGAGGATCATTGACGTACATGCACATACTATGCATGGCAAATGGCGTGTACAAAGAGACCTTTGTACTTTCTAAAACTACTTTTGGAATTTCGATAACTTAAATAGAATGACAATTATGGTGTGGTATGTTTGATGACTTTTACGGCAAACATGCAAAATTGAACAACGAACTTTGTCGACGATTTAAATAGCTTTTATTATGGTTTAAATGCGATTATTGTATGATTTAACAATACCACGTTTTAGGTCTAGCCTCTATCTACATTAAACGACTTTCTATACACAGATAAGTTCAATAGTTTATGAATTAGAGCCTATTTACAAGAGCACGTTGAATGAAATTATGCGGTAATCCATTGAAAAATCAACTTGAAGGTTTTATTTTATTTATAGAAAACTTCTTGACGGATTTAAATAATATTTCGTGTAATTATTAGCAACACATTGAGAAATAATATACTCAAATTCTAAGGTTGTAACTAGTGATGTAAAATTTCATGAAATATTTGAGCTTGAAATATTTCATGAAATATTTCAAAAAAATTTGAAATATTTGAAAATTTAGTTTCTTGTCACGGTTAGGCTTCAGATGTTCTTATATTGCACTATAGTTATTTATTTAAGTAGGCCTATGGCGCCAGTTGTTCTTTCTAAGCTTGCTGTAATAGGATTTACTGTCTGAAGGTAATGGGAAATGAATTTCAATCAATGGATGGGTATTCAATGCTTTATTACCATGGTTCATGAACCATCATGGAGCCACTTGTGACAAAATTTGCAGCGGTATTTATCATTTCCATCTTTTATTATCACCTTTTCAAAGTATTTATGCACACTTGCCTTCTTCTTTCCAACCATAGCTAATGTGTATGCAGTATGCTTAGGCCCTCCCTAGAAATAGTATGGCTTAAAGACTACACACCACTACCATTGAAGATCAAGTCTAACCTCAAAACATAGAAAAGCAGTCTAACCTCAAAACACACATAGAAACATGCTTGCTGACAGCAGTGTTGTTCTGGTAAACCACCGCCTACTAAACAATTCTCAGATAGCCCACAGGTTGGTAGTTGACTTATTTTGTTGTTTGTGTTGTTGTTATTGTTGTTTTATAGCAGTTCATTACTTTAAAATAGTGAACATTATTAGAGTATTATTGGCCTATTGGTATTTGGTAATACCATGGACTTATAATCTATTATAAGTCCATGGTAATACAATCATATAATATTAATTTCCAATCTCTGCTCAAGCTCAAATTAAAGTAAAGCCAAATAAACATAAAAGGTTTTTAAAGAAAAGTTGCTCAAAACTGTCTAGCCCTAGGCCCTGCCCTGGTCCTCTCTCTACCCAAATAATTTGAGTTAATTCAGCCAATTAATCACCACTATTAATTCATAATTCATAATATGCACATTGCTTAATCCTAATACCAAGCTGAAGAACCCTACAAATCAAATACAATATTTTTAGGCTAGGCTAGGCCTATGATACTTGCATGACGTTGACATCACTCTGAACAACCATAGGCACAATCTTAGGGGTTGAGCCTTGAGACTGCATGTAAATGGAAGGGTTATAGGCTAAGGGATAGGCCTATAAGATACCTAGAACCTTAGGTGAGGTTTTAAGACATTATAAAATACAGGCCAAGCGTTATATCAAATCTTTCAAAAATATTGAAATATTTCAAGAGACACTGAAATATTTCAACGTTTACATCACTAGTTGTAACTTGAACCTCCATCTTGTAAAAAAATCATATGTTTATTATGAATGTATTTTTTTTGTAAGAGTAATGTGATATGCAAATGATTTGTTTGATTTACTAAAAAAAAAAAAAAAAACGCTCAGCTGGCAACGTGGAGCGTTTTCCTAGTAATTACTATGCTTAAAGTGGATGTATCAACCCATCTGATTTGATTTCTCAATTATCCGTGAAACTTGGCCAAATGAAAGTTATTTAACCAATATAATTTTGACCACAGTGTCGCCCGCTGACCTTCTCTATGCCACAAATTTTCATGGTGAATGTCGCTCACGAGTTACCGCTTGGCGTAGTTAATTTTGAAGCTGAAGGGGAGGCCTTTGGAATTACTAAATCAAATTTTATGTCTGGCTTGTAATGCAATATGAACTAAGGGATTTGCAATATACATGTTAAATATTAAGAAGACTGTATGGAAAAAAAATGATTAACGATTTGTAGGCCTATAGGTGTGTATGTAATACAATGTATTTTATTTATTTCAATAAGCTTTCTACATTTCCACTCGTATGTACTAGGGATGACATCGGGTATCCGGGTTACCCGAATCCAAAAATTACCCGAATCCGTTCTAAGGATTCGAATCTTGTTCTGGTACATTTTTAGTTGAATTGTTGTATGCTTCAACAATGCGCCAACTATGGTGATAACAAAATGACTTGTTTCCATTCAATAAAATACTTTCCCACTCCGTTATGTACCCATTATCGGCTTGATTAAAAATAGACAAAGCCTATTTTATGTGGTGTGATTGCTGCGGGCGAGTTCTGGTTTGCCTGTGCTCCCACTGGCTCTCGGCCTACCCCTACCCCTTCCCGACCGTCATCACTGGCTGACAGAACGCATGCTGGCAGCTTCTGCCATGGGCGGTCAATGGCCTTCAAATAATGGCGGGTTGACATAACTGACTAGTGATTAACCCGTGAATAAGCCACGAGCTTATTTCATTGGCTACAATAGAGAATACTGCTCTCCGATTGGCTGTGACTAAGGTTTGTCTTGACTTGACTAAGAAGTTGAAAATATCTCAACTCCTTGGTCAAGTCCTTAGTCACAGCCAATCGGAGAGCAATTCTCACTGTCGGCCAATGAGAGAAGCCTGTTGCGGCTAGTCAGTTTTATGAACGCGCTCTTAGTCGCTAATCCTTAATCACTAGTAAGTTATATAAACCCGCTATGACATGTTGAGCGACGTGATTTACACTTCTAGAATTCGGGTTACCCGAATCCTTGAGGGGCTGGAATCGAATCCAGATTTTACTACCCGATGTCATCCCTAGTATGTACACATCTCAAGGATGTGCGAGTATTTGAAGTTGTCATGTTTGTTATACATAGCCTACATTACATAGCCTAGGCTACATATTATATTACATCATATTATAAAACATAGGCCTATGTAAAAAAAAAAAACACACAAACAAACATATGTAAAACATGAATATTAAATTATTATTAAAACTATTTTTATTGTGTAGGCCTATTTCACATTTGTCATTTAAAATTAGTAGTAGGATTTCATATTTTATTATAGGGAATTTAAAAAGTTACATGGCCTACACCTAAACATCACCAGCCTCACAGAATTCCTTTATGGAATAAAAACTATGCTCTAATAAAAATGGTTTAACCCTAACCTTGAAGTAATTACTAGATCTTGTGTCTCCAATGACCCTTAACTCTTCAGACAACCTATTACGTATAATACCTTAATGCCAATGTTTATAGGATCAGTCTGTGGGGTGTACTAGCATGGATGAATTGTGTATTACTAAACAATAACTTAATTTTTGACTTGCAAGAAGCCTATTGACTAGAAGTGTAAAGTTTTGAGGTTTGGTCATGTACTTCTGATGCCACTTCTCACAAGAGCCTGAATTAAGAACTATTTAGTAGTAAGCTACTAATCCAGGCTTCCCATTGGTTGTTGCCATGGAGTAAACAAGTTAGTAGCCTACTTAGTGAAACTTCTTTATAACAAACGTCTTCATATAATAATCTGGCCCCCAAAAGTTTCCTTATAAAGAACTTTTACTATACCAGCCAGGCCTATGCAGTGGCGAGAGGTCGTCGCATGCAATGCATGCAGTGCATGCCTTTATGTTCTAAAGAATAGAATATTATTACGTTAGTATGCATAATACATTTCTTTAATAAAATATCTATTTTAATTACTAATACAGATTCCTTTAGTTTTGTGAGCTGTTATTTCAAATTATGTCTGAGTACGCAAAGTGTACAGCGGGAGCAAGTTGCCTCCTTCAAATAGCCCTGACAGCTCACATTATTGCAAATTAAAAGCTGAATAGAAATTGGTCCCATTCAATCACAATTCTGGTAATTCGTGTGCAAACTGAATTTGAAGGGATTATGGCAACTTAAAAAAAAGATTGCAAATATTTTATTGTCACCATTTGTGTGCATCTATTCATAATACCGGGCCCTACACACTTTTGTTGATGTGATACATTTTGGTACACACACACGCCTATCTTCAACAGTAGCCTAGGCCTACTTGGTATACGATGTAGCCTATTTTGTGCGCTACACACACTAGCCTATCTTCAACAGTAGCCTAGGCCTACTTGGTATACGATGTAGCCTATTTTGTGCGCTACACACACTAGCCTATCTTCAACAGTAGCCTAGGCCTACTTGGTATACGATGTAGCCTATTTTGTGCGCTACACACACTAGCCTATCTTCAACAGTAGCCTAGGCCTACTTGGTATACGATGTAGCCTATTTTGTGCGCTACACACACTAGCCTATCTTCAACAGTAGCCTAGGCCTACTTGGTATACGATGTAGCCTATTTTGTGCGCTACACACACTAGCCTATCTTCAACAGTAGCCTAGGCCTACTTGGTATACGATGTAGCCTATTTTGTGCGCTACACACACTAGCCTATCTTCAACAGTAGCCTAGGCCTACTTGGTATACGATGTAGCCTATTTTGTGCGCTACACACACTAGCCTATCTTCAACAGTAGCCTAGGCCTACTTGGTATACGATGTAGCCTATTTTGTGCGCTACACACACTAGCCTATCTTCAACAGTAGCCTAGGCCTACTTGGTATACGATGTAGCCTATTTTGTGCGCTACACACACTAGCCTATCTTCAACAGTAGCCTAGGCCTACTTGGTATACGATGTAGCCTATTTTGTGCACTACACACCAAGTCAGCTCACTTTTGAGCTGAAATGTGCTTGATCCAAATTTGAAGGTTAGGCCTACTGCTATCTTGATCCATGATTTTTGATTATTTGGTGTCATCACTGCCAACTAGATTTGGGCCTAACAGACCTTGACGTATCAAACATATTTTGGCCGCTACGTCAGAGGCCCTACTATCGGCTTCAAAATGATGTCTCTCGACTAAAAATTCACATAAAAAGAATTAATAGTGATGGCACAAAAGGGAACCATAATTTTCAAAGTTTTGTAGTTGAAGGCCTATCATTGCATCAGCATTTGTTTTTTTATTGACTGTTTTCTAAATTGAGAGATGCACATTTTGGAATCCAATAGTAGACTATGACCCACGCTCATGCTGACCCGACAGGTTAGGTTAGATTTGTGTTCTCTTCTTAGGCTTACTTGTGTTCTGGATGCTTGGTGTTGACGAGGTAGGGCCTAGACCTAGAAGCAGTGACATTAGAAAAACCATGCCTACTTCCAGTCTGATCTCTTGTCTGTCCTACCTAGTGCAAACTGCAAACCCTTGATAAATGTGTGTACTGTAACCGAGACCAAAGATCAGTTCAATCCGAGCAGCTATGTTCTAGTGATAGGCCTAAGCATAGGCCTCGTCTTTGTTAGAAAATCGATCACATCACAGGACCTAATTGACAGAAATGAAAAAAGCCAACGTACTTACTAGAAATGGAAGCCAGGAAAGTTTTAGATATGACGAGAGATGAATTCTTCTGAATTGTAGCAGCTTGTAGATAATTGTTATTGCAGTAGCAAAAAATATCATTGGTGGCAGTGCATGGAGAAAGTTTGGTCCTACCAAGGTCTTGCTATACTTGCGAAATATTTCATGTTTTAAGAAAATAAATTCCAATGGGTTATCTATAACCTCATCACCAAAAAGTCTTCTTAATCCAACCCCTTGGCACTCCATCATAAGATTTCTTTATGAAATTAAGAGAAAAAGAAGGAATGTAGAACTGGACTCAAATTTTTAGGTAGCAGCTGGACCAATTTTGATAACATTTAGATTATTATTTTTATCTTTCGAACAATAGAAACTTAGGTGACAGTAAACAATTACTGACAGCTCACTGTTGTTTTCACTGCCTCTTTGATAACTGGGCCCAGTCATTCATGAAAACTCCCAGCCCATGTGCGTGGGATGCGATCCGTGCGATACAAACAACACACTTTTAAAATGCCTAATGTTGTAATTATGGAGTGTGCTGTTACACTTTTTGTATTCACCTTTTTCAAAAAAATACATAGAAAACCACCTATTTTTTTAAGTTTGAGCATAAACAGCCTCATGCACAAAGCCACTTGCGAACGCAACTGTTGACTTGCGTCCACAAATTGATTAAACCCGATTCACAAAAGAATTTGCCCACGCAAATATGTGCGGGAGCTACAAAATTTGCGGCTCAATCGACTATCCCGCAAATCAAGCTATCTGCACCAGTAAGTCCGCCATTTTTAATGATCGGTAAGTTTGCGTCGGCAAATTTTTGCATGAAGCTGTGAGTACAGTAACTGTTCATTAATAATATTAACTATTTTTCGTCATCGAAACGATTTGATTGGTTTATCAATTTTGGTGTATAAGTTTCCTCCAAAAGGACGTTTTCCATTACAGTCTGCTTATGAACTGTGATTGTTTGCAAACGAAAGTGTTGCCAACCAACTGCAAATGAGGGTAGAAGTGGAATAATGGATCTAGTTCATAGTGTTGATATAATTTGAAGAAGGTGTAATTCATTATTGGTTTTAGCTTATATGTAATCATACAACACCAAAAATGAATTACACCTTCTTCAAATTGCATCAATACTGTGGTTTTATTTTTCTTACAGTTGGCAAAATCTTTGCAAAGGATGAGTAATGGCAGCAAAATTGTAGCCTATTCTTCGATGAGGAAACTTTGACGGCCAATTAATGAACTTAGGCTACTCATTCGTTTTTGATAATTATTGAAAAAATGTTTAAATTGTTAGTAAATAGTAAATGCTCAAAGTTCAATAGCACACGACTCAATTGAGGGGGTTGTGACATCACAGGCGGACAAACAATGTGTTGCTAGGCAACTCCATTGTTGTATCTTTCTTTGATTGGTGCATATCCAATGTTTGTCCGAAACAAAACACGGCAACACTGCTATTTTTGGAATTGAGTCTTGTGCTATAGATATGTCATTTCCACTGTTTCTGTTGGAAAAAAGTGAGTACTAAAAGTGTAACAGCACACTCCATACTTACCCTAATACATCTCTTAATAAGATTCGAACAAAACAGCTAGACGGGTCCTAAATTTAGGTTTAGGAATCTTGCGACGACATTCGATTGTTGATTCGATGCGTGAAAAATTAAAATGTTTTCAACTTTTGTGACATGCAACAGATCGCACGCACCATGACATCAGTCACATGAGATACGGGCTGTGATTGGATAAAGCGAAAACCGATGGCATCGCATGGATCGGATGCTTACATGGATGCCAATGTCATTCAAAAGCAACACAAGCTTGGGTTTGGCAGGTGGCCATGACATTACACTAGAGATTACTTTAACTATGACCTATGTATGACCTTATTTCTGTCTCAGGTGTGCGCCATGATCCCAACATGAAGTACGAGCTACAGCTGTGCAATCCCAAGGAGTTCTATCACGAAGTTCATCGACCGGCCCACTTCCTCAACTTCTCTTCGCTTGAGGACGGCGACGGTGTGGGCGCAGACCGGGAGGATGTGTACGCTTGAGCAACACGGGTTGTGTGAGTAACGTACATAAGAGGAACAACAACGAGGAGTTCCCCTCTTTCAGTAACTGTCACTGACCTTTCACGTACCTTTGCCCTAAGATGACGTCATTTTGCATGCAGACCAATAAGATGGGTACGCATTAGAGAAGTATCTCCGAGACACCCTTGGCCATCATTATTTTGTTGTGTCCAATCATATAGGATGTTGGTTTTTATGATCATATGGTGAGTTTAGATGGAACTGTGTGCACGTAGTGTTGGTGTTACAGTGCACTAGTATAATAATAGTGTATCGATATTGTATGGATAAAGAATTCACAAGAAAATTCCTGGTTGTACCCAGTTGTAAGACTTGAAAGTGGTTTGAATCTGTGAATGCAGGGGTATGGTTCCTCCTCCCCCGACGTGCATACAGAAAATAAATAGAATTTCTTATACTATTTAGTTAACTTTTTCTACAGAGTGTACCTAGTTAATGAAACTATCTAATATTTTTTTCAAGCAATGGACCTATATGTAGTAAAAAAAAAAGAAATCAACTTTTATGTGTCAGTATATGTATTTTTTACTAGGAAGCATTCACTTATGAATGCAGAAGTAATGCATTAGCTTTATTCCGGTTATGTGTCAAACCGGATTTGTTTCTTAAACTGGTTGTTCAAAAATACAAGAGTATCAAAAATATTAAATAAGTAGGCCATGTAACCTACCCTGTAAGAGGATAGCGTCCAAGTATATTCCTTAAGTGAGCACCTTTCTTGTGGCATAGATTATTATTACATTTACATATGGGTTTTGGCTCAGGTATAATATATTGTAATTTATCATGTGATTCTTCAAATGTTATTTAAATTTTAAATTACTAGTTACTATTACTACTATTAACCAATCAATTTTTTTTTCACTTGTGAATTGTGTGTGAACATTTAGATTTTGAAATAAAACAAGACTACTCTTTGGACTCAAATTAAAACTGTTAACCTTAAAACAATAGGCTACACCTGCTCACTCTTCGTATTTGCATAGAATTTTATTTTTGAGATATTTGGTTTCGTCAATTAGGTTTTGAATTTGTGTAAGGGAGAAGCCATGAATAGTTTTTGGTCACAGTGCTACATTAGCAAATAGTGGTCAGTAACAATCAATGAACAATTTGGTAATTTTATTAACTAGGTAGGCCTTCACTCCCTAATTTAATTTTGTAATTTGACGTATTGTTGAACTATCGTGCTACAGTTCGAACATCTGTTGTAATATCACTCTTGGGGAATGGCAAGTTTTAAGACGTAATATGTAAATTTGAATTGTGTAAGTATTACTGAAATAGTGTTACACACAAATATAAATTGACTAATTGCATTTCTTAAATGAACAAACTAAACTATGTTTAGTTTGTTCACTTTTATGTTACTTTTAGAATTTGTACAAATACCAATAAAAGATAATAAATATGTAATCTGCTTATATTATTTAATCCATCCAAATCCAGGCAGTAGGGCCTGCAGGTTTGTGGAAAATGTTGCCGTGCTGCTGTAGGCCTACTCATTTTATAGCTTTCCAGTTTCCAACAATGCATTCAGCTCATTACAAACGTGCTTCTAATCACAAATTCCATAGAAAATAATCCATGAAAATAAAAGTATCCATGTTACATTTCAATTTTTAACCACAAATTAGGCGAGTTTAAAAATATCGTCTGTTGATTCGCAATCCTATGTGTAAGCCTAGGCAGGAGAACGCGGCCAACTCTTCCTTTAATTCGGACTTTTCTCTTATGTTTGCTTGTAATTAACATCAGTGTCTATTGAGATCACGGTGAATATATCATCTTCGTCCAATACAGTCCAGCCCACTTATAATGAACTTGAAGGCAGCTGATTTTTACTTTGTTAAAAAAGAACTTTGTTAAAACATAACCAATTTGCATGTATTTTTGTTTAAGATGAATCAAAATTACTTTGTTAAATCCAGAATTTTGTTAAAAGAAGAGTTCTTTCAAATTCTTTTTACTGGTAGCGTTTACTATCATGTATCTAACATGACACATTGTCCAATCATCACCCCTGTTCTACACGTCCTCCATAATGCTGATTGGAGGATGTGTCTGCATAATTTGTGGCACCAAACTATAAGTAAAGCATATCACGGACCACAAATCAGATGGCTCTGACCTCCAAAAATGCAAATTATAACATTGAAATTGTAGGATGGTAGCTTTAAATAATAATCAAATCAACATAATGTAAGTTGTTATTTTGTATTACATAGCTTAAAGTTATTACAGTTAATATTACATGTTTTTTTTTTTTACAAAATGCTACAAATAAACAATAAGTTTTCTTTTTTTTTAATTATTCAGAGTACACAATTAGGTACTTTGTGTGGTGGTTGATGATGGTAACCATTATAATAAGAATAACATTTCAAAACCATTGTTGTCTTACATTCTCTGCCAATCTATAAAGGGGTGCTACAGTACAAGATTGTACTTAAGTATAAGAGTTACTTCATACCAATCCTTAGTCCTTACCCCTATGTAGCATAATGTGGATGGGGGAAGATAGTAAGATACCGGCAGCAGAAATGTAATCCCTAAGAAGCGCAATGGAGAAAACTAGAAGAGATAGTATTTAAAACATAATGGTAGAAAACTAGAAATAGAAAGGCTTAGGGGATAAAATTCAAATAAAAATACTGCAGGGTTGCCACCAAGTAATTTTTTAAATCCTGCAAAGATACCAAAAAAATCCTCAAAAATCCTCCAAAACACATTTATTCTATAATAACTTAATTGCCATATTATAAAGTGTGAAAGAATAAAAAAAAAACTTTAGGTTATGCATTATGCCAGATGATCTTGAAGAATTTACCTTTCCATTATAATTTATCTATAAATATATAATTTTATTTATATAATATATTTATATAAACAAGAAACAAGCGATACGAACAGCCGTCCGCGTAATTTTCCACGAGTGGAAACCAGGCAAATAACAGCTTAGAGCCTTAGACTCATAGAGAAGTCAGTCGTCATGTCACGGGCTCCAGCTCACGGTTCTGCTTGTTACCAGCGAGGCACAGGCAACGCGCTCTATCGTACACTAAACAAACACACACGTTCTGCAAAGTTGACGATAGAGGACGCTACTTACTACTAGACCAATCACAACGCTTTTGGTACCGCATTATTGGCTGTCTCCCACACAAGCTCCACCCTCTGCTTGCTAGTATAGTCAGACAACTTACAAAAAAACAGTTGAAATCTCGATATTTCACACGTGTTTTGAGACATCATGCATGTCTATGCTGCGGGTTCAAGTGTAGATTGTCCAACTTTACTTTTTACGTTATTAAATTGTTCTTTATGGCGGAATTTTCTAATTATAGTAAATTTCACGGTTTTTTCAATAATAGTAGAAAATCCGCCAATTTGGCCGTTAATCCTCATGTCCCCGAGGCACCCTAATAATCCGCAAAAGAGGATAAACTCCGCAAAAACGGCAACCCTGCAATACTGCAATGGTTTGGTTTGGACACATGGAAAGAAGGGGAGACTGCTAAGAAAAGTAGGTGACACAGAGAAAGACCACAAAAGAGATGGAAAAAGATAGGTGGTATAGGTGGAATCCTGCAGAAGAGAGAGCAGATGAGGGACGTGAAAAAGAGAAGAGCAGTGAAATTTGTTAGAGCCAAAGCGACCCTGCAGGAAATGGGAATTTATGATGGTTGATTTCTTCATTAGGAGGTTATTATGATGTCATCTCACCATTCATAATCCATCTTCACATAAACTTCCGAAGAAGAAATCATGTACATCAAAACGTTTAGTACTTGCACAATTATCATCATAATCACACCAATCAGTATCAGTATCATGGCATGGCATGGCATGGCATGATAAAATCAGCAGAATACAAATATGTACATACCTATTTCATCATTTAATAAAGTGGAAATCGTGATGCTTGGTTATATTACCTCACGGTCACTGTTTGGGAAAGATTTAGGCCTAGATACCAACACAAAACACTTTAGTATAGTAAACACATTGTTAATTCAATTACTAGTAATTGTTTACAAAAGATTTCATATTTTTGAAATATATTCAATGGTCAAGATCATGATCTGAAGAAAGTAGGCCTACTATAAGACAAATCATTAACACAGTTTTTGTTTTAAGAAAGCCATCGTTAATACAACGAAGAGGGGGGGGGGGTTACAACATGGCTAGCTTGGAGGCTCTAGAGTGTTGTACAATCTTACTAAATTAGATACTTAATTGAAAATTTCTCACATAACAATAAGATGGCATCTGTATTTTCTACCACATTGCCATAGTGTTGTTTATAAAAATTCTGCAATGCAATTTTAGTATATCATGATGATAAGCGTGTTGCACTGAGGTAAGGATGTTTTCTTTCTGTTTGCCATGGCTGATACAGAAGTTCTTCCCCTAGAGCAGGGGTGCCCAACTTAATTTAGAAGTGGGCCACATGGCATAATTATTCAATGTTGGCGGGCCACATATACACGTATATAGTCTGGTTATTCTATATCTATATCAAATTCCCCGTCAGAAAATGGTTTTCTCCCCACTGACAGTATTTGTGTGCAACACGAAAACTAACGCGGACATACGCTTGATTCTCATTTACCTTCTTTTTAAAACTGTGCTGCGGTCCAAGATATTTCATAAGTTTATTTACCTTTCCAATTCGAATTAATTCTTTATGTATGTATGTATCACACTCGTTTTTGTGCTTCGAGTCATGATACCTTTGCAAGATCACAACTTAAAAGGTGAAACATATTTGCGGAGACATTTGGTAAACCAGTAGCATTTGTTATCTGTGCCAGAGTCCTCGCCAATTAGTAAATCGGACGTCGCGACAGAAAATAATAATACCACCACTTTCTCGGCTTCCAAGAAACTAGGCTTGACTGAGAACAAAACTAGAAGTTGATACAAAAGAATTCTGATAATTGTTCGCTGCGAAGTCTAAAATATAGTTATATACAGTATACACATATCCACCGAATAAATTTCAAAACAATGTGCTTTCAGATAAAACTGATTTTTGTTTTGTGGGTTTAGTCGTGAGACTAGAATGTAAATGGGAGTTGTGGGCCAGATGAAATGGCTTGGCGGGCCGTATGTTGGGCACCCCTGCCCTAGAGGAAAACTTGTTTATTGACTCTGGCGCTAATGATCTCATTCCTTATTCATAGTTCCCCTGTGACGTCAGAGCAGCTATGATTGCGACACAACGGAAGTAGACGTATTGTAGATCATTGGTGACGATTATTCAAATTTACTAAATTAGCAGCCTTTCTTTATCATTTAAAATTAAACATAAGTAATGAAAAAATGACAAATTACCACACAGCAATTTTATTTAAGATACAGACTGAATTTTATAGAGCGAAGGATTCCTGTGTTCTACCACAATAGGCTTCAATTGTTTCTCCTTGACAACGTCAAAGTTTGATCACAAATGTCACATGTGGCCACCACTTGCACAGATGTGACATACTTGCAACCTATGAATTGGTAGAACTTATACTGCATTTATTAACATGTGATCATTGTTGTACATTGTTGCATTTTGTGTTTTCCAACTTGAAAACTTTTTGTGTAGATTAATGATTAAAGCCAATCAGGTTTCCTATATTGTTTGTACTTGTGTGTACAAAATATTATATTTTATACATTTGTACAATACATATAGATTTACAATTTATATTATTGATTGATTTTACATATATATATATATATATATATATATATATATATAATTATATACAAATGAAGATGGAGGAGGGGGGTAGGTATAGGTTTTGTTAAATATGTTAACCGTTAAATATGGGGTGCCCCAAGGTACTGTCCTTGGCCCCCTACTCTTTATTATCTACATAAATGATCTTGGTAACCTCCCAATTAAGGGTAAGCTAATAATATATGCTGATGATACAGCCATAATTTTTAGTGGCAAGTCATGGGAAGAAACAATCGATATAGCTACCAGAGAATTAGCACTCATATACATATGGCTTCAGCAAAATCTGCTTACACTAAATTTATCTAAAACAGTATTTATTCCTTTCACCACTAGCTCAACATCCCCTCAATTCGAAGGTAGCATAAAAATTCATGAAGAGCATTGCACCTTGTTACAAAACTGTAAATGTCATGAAATTGTAAAAAAAGATTATGCAAAATACCTGGGAATTGGCATAGACTGTAATTTAAACTGGAAGCAACAAATAAAAGAAATCTGTAAAACACTACGGTACTGTGCCATGAAGTTCTACAGACTGAAGAACATACTAAACAGAAACACTCTTAGAATGACATACTTTGCTTTAGTCTATACTAGACTAAAATATGGTATAGTGGGCTGGGGTGGAATTAGAAACTCTCATCTAGAACCTCTAAACTTAATACATAAATACATTATAAAATTAATTTACAACAAACCACCTACATTCCCCACAAACAATCTCTATTTGGAAACCAATCTATTAGATATCAGGCAAATATTTGTACAGAACCTTATTACCCTTACGCATGTAGCCAATATTAAACTACCTCCAAATCAGCCCAGCCTCATAACGTTAACTAGGGGGCGCACTAAGCTCAATATGACCATACCAAGACGAGAAAAAGGCATTGGACAAAGGCATGGTAGATTTATAGGTCCAAAGATTTACAATAAACTACCAGTTACTATAAGAAACCTTTCACGATTAGATAATTTCAAAACTAAAGTTAAAAAATGGATAGCTGAAAAAGGCAGAGATTTTTGTGCTAACTTAGTGAACAACATTAATTACTAAAAAATATTTCAATTAGTTAATAATGTCTACTATGTCAAATCACTCAATCGCTTCTCGATGACATGTTGTAGAATCCTTATCCAGTCATTGTATCTTATTTGAATAACTTCTGTTTTAATTTGATAGGTCTGTGCCTAGTTGGCCTTTTTATTTTATTTTTATTCTCATTCTTATTTTTATTATAGTAATGTATCACACATATTTTTTAGTAACTTTTAAAATATGATTATATTTGAGAAATGTTTAACGAAAAATGTTGTTTGAAATGTTTATGATATTCAATGATTCTAAAATAATATTCATAAGAATTGTATTTGAAAGTTTAGTTTAATTCAATTTATTATGTACTCATCTAGATTATCACTTGTTATCTGCACTCATATATAATTGTATCAAAGCCGTCGGATAGCGCCATCTTGTATAGTTTAAATCTCTTTAACCTAGAATACGCCCACACACAGGGTTTCGGCCCTAGGTGGGTATTCTTCTTCTAATTGCAGGCCAAATACGGCTTAACAGTATCATGTATCTTATCTTATGTACACTGTTTTGAAGACGAATAAAGACGCTTTGTATTGTATTGTATTGTAGAAAAGAGAAGAGAGCAGGGTCGTGTTACATACTAAGCTAGTATAATGAGAAGACTGCAGAGCAAATACAGGCTGTAGAGAGGTTGTAGAACAAGATACCTACATGCATGATGCAAAATTAACATAGCTGGCAAAAAATTAAACCATTTCTCAGTCAATTAAATTGTTGTTAATAGTATGTCATGTGGAAAGAGAGATGAACTTACATTATTACTTGATTGAAGACAACTTTACCATATTACATACAATATACATGTCTGAATACGGTACTGGAAGTGTTGGTAGATAACAAAAGAAGTGAAGTGACTCTTCAGTCTTCATACTGATTCACTGATTCGTCTTACAGGAGTACCTGTATATTATGCTACTGTTGTGAAGGAACTCTTTGAACCAAGATCTGCCAAGAAACTTGGTTAGCCCTCGTACTTATCTGTTGCAGATTTGCATGTTGTCACATATTTGGGGAGTCGTTTTGTATCCAGCCACATCATGACTGCATTAGTATGTAGCCTATGCAACTATAATCCCGCTAAAAATAACAATCGTTCTAATATGCAAGGTAATTCATTTCCTAGTTCTTCCTATAGATTTTTTGCCCTGCTCATGCATGCCAGTGTTGCAGTTACATTATCATGAGAACTCTATAGAATTTGTAATTTATCTCTGCATACAATTAGTGTAATCTATGTGCTGGGTTGAAATTATACCAGAGATTGCCATAGACATTATTGTTTTTGATTAATTTATAAAAAACATTGATTTTGAATTATAGTGATTGTGATAGGAAAACATCAATGATGGTATACAGTAGTAGAATGTAGGCATAGGATCCAACAGCTTATCTTCGTGTAAGATGACAATATTCGTGAATTGAAAGTACACATAAGTACACATTGAAGAATAGTGAATACAAAAAGTAGACATTTTTACATGAAGTCTTCCTCTTTGAGTGATGAAAAGCTTGTGCCAAAACATCTCATTATGTTTGTATTATGTGTCTACATTACATGAAGGTATTGGCATATATCAGCATAATCAATGACGTTATAATAGTTAGTTAGTAAGTTGCCTATACATCAACCTTCCAAAACTCTCTTCCAGGCCAACTCGCATCTTCCCAGGTAAAAAGTATGCATGTGAACATTCGCTGGCAAAAAGAGAATTTTTGAGTCATTGACCCTTGGTGGGGTTACTGTTGTCACCCCCATCTCCCACCATGTATTGAGGCCGCTGTGCACCCTACGCATATGGGTACGGGTAAAACAATCAAATTATCATTTTCTTCCCTTTCCCGAGGTATTTTCGAGTGAAAATATAAGAACGAAAATCGGTTTTGCACAACGAGCACATATTAAAACCTTGTCTTTTTTATTTTGACTTTGACTTTTGATAGAGGAAAATATCGCTTTTTACTCCTAACCTATCAAAAGTCACACACAACATCGAGTGAATAGAATTTGGGGAAGGTTGTTATATATATTATCTTAGTCTACTATACAAGCAATATACAAGCAACTATACAAGCAATATATCAACAATTATGTAGTAATTATTTACAGGCTATACAAAAAATGTTTCCATTGAGTTGTCAATGGAGAAAATGTGCTGATCAGTATTTTTGAATCAGGATTCAAAGCCATGTCTGACTGCTGTGCTCTGTGTAGGTCCTGTACCATGTCAGCTATAACAAAACACATCAAGTTACGTTGCTTGTCAGCCATTTCGTTTGTTCTGTGCAGTTGCACAAGTGTGGGTGTTGGTACTGTACTGACGTGCTTTGCAACATCTAATGACCACCCGTTGACAGATAAAATTAGCCAATTTTTCAGACTTTCACTGTTATTTATGATTACGTTTATTTTTTAATTTGTCTAGTACATTCACAGGTGCATTAGTCGTCACAGCATGTGTTTGGTTCTGTATTATGTGTGAGTGTGTAGGAAAACATGTTTTTCAATCATCCTATAATAGTCGGCGAGTGCAAACTTATGCCCGGTTCCCATGTCTTTGCCGCGGGGCAAGCAGATGCGCGGTGACCAATCACAGAGTTTCTGTCGTGGTGCTGGAAGGCAGTGGAAGAGTAGAGCCAAAGTTCTGGTTGGTCACCGCACAAGAAAGATGGGAACCGGGTATTATTGATGGAACTATTGGTCCGATGCAACTGATTTTTTTTCTGTCCTAAGATGGTGGGTGGCCTTTTATTAATTCAATAATCTCACCGATTATTTTTTTGCTACAGGCAATAGTATTATCACAGGTATTATTAATGATAGTTAATTTATTAATGATGATATTAATGATGTCCATGGGAAAATTACAAAAAAAAAAAATTCTTGGAACATATAATTTTAAAAATTCCTGATGGGAAAATTACAAAAAATAAATTCGTCTTGGAATATATCATTTAAAAAATTTCTCATAGAAATACTAGCGACAGTAACAAAAACAAAACACCCAAGAATGTTCATCAAGTACTTTTATATACTAAAAACTCTACTTTGCCAATTTATCTCCCAACGATTTTTATATAAAGCTCACCCGTCAAGACCGGTATTTGTATCTCGTTTTGGCCGGGCTTTCTTGTACAAGTACTTGTGAATGTTTGGTTGAATGCTATGTAACTTAAGCATAGTAATTTATAAGTATGCTGCATCATTATTTTAGATACCGGTATTGCAAATTTAATTTGTGTCTAGGGTTGCCAACTATTGAATATGAAAATACAGGAATTTTAAAATTGATGTGAAATGTAGAGGAAAGAGGACGGCGATGTCCCAGTTGCTGAAGGCCAAATCGCCGCAGGCGCAAAAAAATGTTTTCCTATAATAGACGTAGGTCCCAGAAAATGAGTTTAGGGATTTAATATAACTTTGCAGGTGTAATTTTCTCATTCAATTATTTTTGGGAGGGTAAACTGAATTAATATCTATCATTTAAGCTTGTAGGGATGACATCGGGTACCCGGCTCCAAATATTACCCGGAGCCGTTTTTCGGGTCCCGGTAATTTTTAAGTTCGTTTCTAGGCTAAATTAGCCGACTTGCATTCGTTACTGTTTGTTCTTTGTTTAACATTCTGGTGAACATTCTGGCTAATACTTGTTCTATAACTATTTATTTTCTTTGAAATATCATGTTTTATGTGCGTGCTTCAGTTGTGTATTGACTATTGAGAAATGTCTTTTTACTCGACGTGATTACTGCAGGCGTATTCCGAGAGGCTAACCGAGCGGGTGGCATGCATGTCATTCGTCCCTCGTCTTCGCTCCCCGCGCACTTCACAAGGTCTAACGACGACCTTCAAATCAAGCCTACACATCGAAAAGTACGTTTTCAGGATCCGAGTACCCGGATAATTGAGAACTGGAACCGGTTCCGAATTTTATTACCCGATGTCATCCCTATAAGCTTGTTACCTTCTACATTTTGTCAAGCTATTTTGCATCACATAGAATCTTTATATCCCTTTTTAAATAATTATAAAAATTTTGACACGAAAGAGAATAAATACCAACAACTTGTAACTCAGCTGGTCTATCTGTTTCTATTGTCCAACCATTTATGTACCATTAATAATAAAACAATTGTCTCAACATTAGACTTAAAGTTCAAAATGCTCAAATGCTGAAAACTGTGTACTGTTAGTAGGCGGAAGTTTACGAAATGTGTATTTTAAAACAAATTGTGAAAATACGGGAAAACTGATTCCCGTGTAGAGTTGATAGGGGAAGCGGGAAATAACAGTGGAAAACGGGATTTCCCGGGAAATACGGGATACATAGTTGGCAACCCTATCCGTGTCTTTCTTTTACACAAATGATACAATAAATAATATTTTGATCACCACATTTTCCTATTAAACAGCTCAAACGTTTTCTTTTTGTTTGTACAATAGTAAGCAGTATTTAATTTTGTTATTTTACTTGATTGATTGATTGATTGATTGATTGGGGTCTTTTATTAAAAGGTGGGATTAAGGCTAGCGAAACCTTATCCTCCATCCAACCCTTTTAAGATGATACAGTACATGATACAATACAGTAATACAATATAATCATATAGGGTATTTAGGTTGAAAATATGTTCAACTCAAATGTATGACTTGTGAATAATGGTGTCGGGACCAATTCTAAGTTCCATTGTACTGACTGGCTTTAGTTTTACGGACACGTTTCTACTAGGCTTGCAACCTACGATAATGAAAGCTATGCAAACAAAATCACTAATGAGTTGCCTGGAAAGTAAAAAGTAATGCATTGTAACTAGTTACTATGTATACATATGTGGACTATGGCAAAATATTGCCAATCTGTAACCTCCTGGTTCGTCATGTTCTGCTTTGTTAGGTACCGGTATGCAGTTTCAAGTGTCAGTCTCAATAATCATAAAATAAATTACCAAGAACATTGTAAAATACAAGTTGGCATGAAAGTTGTATCACAGTTAAATTAATTGTAATATTAGTTCAATAATAGTCTACAAATAATTTTGAAGTGTTTGTATAAAACAGTTAGATAAACACAAACAGCTTCACAAAACAAAACAAACAAGCAAGCAGCATAACAGAGAGCCAAGCCCAAGTACAATATTCACATACCTGTGATAGAATTACGATGTTTTGAATCGTCCTAAAAGTGAGGTTTAACTTTAATTCAGTTTTGAAGGGACCATAAAACCCCCAATTTGAATACTAACAACATAACACTCAATCATTAACCTAAACTTTCTGAAGTGACTGATCGCTAGTTCGAATTAAACACAAAAATTTGACAACAGCACTATAATAATTATGAATTAGTTATGCTAGATTACATAGATTGTTGTGGGTTCCAATCATGGTTCCAACCCTGGTAGGTTTTTTGTTTACCCTAACTATTTTGGTATTCCTTCATACATTACTCTCCTCAGGTTGTTAACGAAACAAACTATAATCCTGCTGCTCCAGTACCCAGACAGAGGTAGTATTGTGTAATTTTCTAGGTATGCATTGTTTGATTTGTTTTGATCTGACACTGGACATAAACATAAATGCACATCTTGGCATTTTGGTCACAAACGGCGTGTCCTAATACAGTACCGGCACTTGTTCTGCGCTATCAATTTTACTAGCTAAATGAAATAAACAGTGCAACTGGAATTGCAATTTTAATTTAATTAAGATATTAACATCTATATTGTAGGCTGATGTTCAGTCTGAAGGTGTAGATTACCTCAAATGCTAAGGTTTGTGGCATCTTTGAATGGTTCTAGTCTATAGTATATTATAATACATAAATAAATCTATACTGTTAGGTGCATAACTTTTATCCTTCAATGTTTGTACTCTCACATAAAATGTGGTTGATCTTATTGTCTAATTACAGCTGTACATATTTACATAACAAGCAACGTAGCTCCTTGAGTTCGTTGACTGTTTGAATCCCCACATCGAGTGGTTCCTTGGAGATCGGCTACATTATACATCACATTAGCATTGTTACCAAAACTTGTT